>CAIGQQ010038338.1:4056566-4083523 GCA_903798035.1 Danio albolineatus
CTCTCTCTCTCTCTCTCTCTCTCTCTCTCTCTCTCTCTCTCTCTCTCAATTTCAATTTAATTCAATTCAATTTAATAATTGCTTTATTGGCATGACAAATATTACAAATGCATTGCCAAAGCATTTATAAAGTTTACATAGGAAAAGAAAACATATATAATAAAAAAAAACAGTAAATAGTGGTAGTAAAAACAATTAACAAAAATATAAATAATATAATATTATTCAATATATCATATTGTTATTTAATATATCATCTTATTAATCAGTATATCATATTATTTAGTATATCATATTATTTTGCATATCATTCATATATATCATATCATTCATTCATTCTCTCTCTCTCTCTCTGTCTCTCGTTAACATGCTTAAATACTTGCTACATGACAATATATAAGATTTGTTTTGTCCTAGTATACGAGATTTATGGTTTGGGACTCTACTGAAGTCAATATTTTTATAATAATACATATTATTCAGCCACAATATGGCGCCAAATTGTCAATGAACATATTCACTGATGGTCAATATGATTGGTTGGATGAAGTACCTTGTGTTATTACTATCAGTGGTTGTTATCACCGAATAACATACCTTGGAATGTCACGACTAACCAATCAGAGTCAAGTATTTCAGACAGCCGTGTGCTAAATTAAAATAACATTCGTGTTCCTGTGCTTCGAAACATCGCAGAGAACACAGGCTTTGACTTCCAGATCTGTTATTCAGTAAATGATAGAATTGTTTTAAGGGTCTGAATACGTTGCAAGAGCAACTGTTTGGGATTTAATATTTTCCGAAAAATGAGTTTGTTCTGAATTATCCCTCGTGGTCTTGTCAGAGAAATAAAGCATGTTTTGTGTGTTGAGCACAGAGCCTGAGGACACAGCGGTGAAATCTCACTCATTGGGTTATTTCACAAGAGCTCTGCATGAAATCAGATCAGATGTGGCCGTGGGCTGCTTTATTCTCCTCTCTTTCTGCATTTGTGCATGCATGTGGGCTTCGTTTTCAACAAATCTCAAGTTCTGAATGACTCTCTGAAAATGTTGAGCTTCATTATTGTCACTAGTTTCCTCGGTTGTTTACTGGGGGGTTCTGCTTTTCAAACTAATGTGTTTATTTTTCTTAATTGTTTTAAATAAAAAAAATATACTTTTTTTAAAATCTGAGATAGAAAGAAGATTTGAAATTTATTATTAGTTTTTATATAATATTCTTTTTAGTTATTAATTACAATAAATACATTAGTTATTATTACAATACTAAACACTCTCAAAAAAATAAAGGTAGGAGCTGTCACTGCAGCAGTACCTTTTCAAAAGGTACATATTTGTACCCAAAGAGTCCACAGTGGTACCTCAAAGGTGCATATTAGTGCCTAAATGTACCTAAAATGTACCTTTGAGATACCATTAGCGACCCTTCAGGTACAAATATGTACCTTTTGAAAAGGTACTGCCCCAGTGACAGCTCCTGTACCTTTATTTCTGAGAGTAGTAATATATCATGTCTAATAATTCATTTTCTTTTCGGCTTAGTCCCCTTTATTAATCCAGGGTTGCCACAGGGGAATGAATCGCCAACTTATCCAGTTTTACACTGCAGATGCCCTTCCAGCCGCAACCCAACACTGGGAAACATCAATACACACTCATTCATACTCATACACGGACAATTTAGCTTACCAATACACCTATACCACGTCTTTGGACTGTGGGGGAAAACCACAGGAACACGTGGAGAACATGCAAACTCCACACAGAAATGCCAACTGGCCCAGCCAAGGCTCGAACCAGCGACATTCTTGCTTTGAGGCGATCATGCTACCCACTATGCCACCCTGATACCCCAATAATAATACATAGCCTAATAAATAATATTAATGAATAAAAATATATTGTTTAGTTTGGTTTTGAGCACAAATTTCATGCAAATGCAGTTCATTCATTCATTCATTCATCGTCTTGTCGGCTTAGTCCCTTTATTAATCCGGGGTCGCCACAGCGGAATGAACCGCCAACTTATCCAGCATATTTTTTACGCAGCGGATGCCCTTCCAGCTGCAACCCATCTCTGGGAAACATCCATACACACACACATTCACACACTATGGACAATTTAGCCTACCAAATTCACCTGTACCACATGTCTTTGGACTTGTGGGGGAAACCGGAGCACCCGGAGGCAAACCCACGCAACCACGGGGAGAACATGCAAACTCCACACAGAAATGCCAACTGACCCAGCCGAGGCTTGAATCAGCGACCTTCTTGCTGTGAGGCGAACGTGCTACTCACTATGCCACCGTGGCGCTGCAAATGCAGTTGTCACAACCAATGTTATATGACAATGGTCTCAAACTCAACTCACACCTGCTTAATAGTGTATAGTCTTGAACATCGTGATTATTTGGATCAGCTGTGTTTGATTAGGGTTGGAGCAAAATTGTGCAGAGCTGTGGCCCTCTCGGAATCGAGTTTGAGACCTAGGTTATTTGATATATAACGCTATATGACATATAACAATGTTAGTGCAATATTATTCATTTTTATTAATATTTTCAATTTGTTCATATATTTTTTTAAACTTTGTTACATTTGTAATTGAACTTGAAGTAATTGTGTTGGTTATCTTTTCTTTTCTTTCTTTTATTCAGGTTTTTTTGTCTATATATCCCTAACTTACGGAAGTCCTAAGAGGCCATGCATTAAAATATTTTTTCTCTCTTGTTATGTCGTGATCATGACTTAATTATCTCGTGATCTCGACATAACAAGAGAGAAAAAATATTTTAATGCATGGCCTCTTAGGACTTCCGTACTAACCTAATATTAAATTAAACAAAAATGTGAGCCGTTGCCTTGACAGCAACCTGTTTATATTTCTTTTGAATATTAAATATTTGATTTTACACCTTTTCCCCATTTTTCTGCAAATGACTGTTGCTTCTGGAACACTTCCAGTCTCTTTTTCTGCCGTGTTCCCTAATTAGACATTTCACATGCCACATTTCCAAGTGAACGATTCTTTTCTTCACTCTTTGAATGTAGAAGCCATTTCACACGTTGAACAATGAAGGTGAAGATCAAAATGGCACAATGGAGGATTCTGGAAAAGAATGAACAGGGAAGACAGGCCATATTTAAAACCATTAAAGTCTTTAAGGTAGTGTAATTGATCTTAAAGAGTCTAGCTAACAAGCCTAAGCTTGTTGCCCAGACTGGTTTTAGAGGGGTTTTAGCCATTTCCAGGCTGGTTTCAGACATTTCCAGCCTGATTTTAGCTGGTCAGTCTGGGAGATGACCAGCTAAAACCAGCTTGACCAGCCATAACTACCTATGTTCATCTTAAACCAGCTTGATCAAGCTGGTTTTAGATGGTTTTAGCTAGTCATTTTCCAGCCTGACCAGCTACAACCATCTAAAACCAGCTTGATCAACTGGTTTAAGATGAACATAGGTAGATATGGCTGGTCAAGCTAGTTTTAGCTGGTCATCTCCCAGCTGGTTTTGGATGGTTTTAGCTGGTTTTAGCATTTTCCAGCCTGACCAACTAAAACCAGGCTGGAAATGTCTGAAACCAGCCTGAAAATGGCCAAAAGCCCTCTAAAACCTATCTATGTATCTGTATACAGCCTTCATGATGCAAGCTGAGACTTCTTTCACGATGCACTGTCAGACACAATGCACTCAATGGAGCTAGTGACGTCACTGTGAGGGGTAGGGTTAGGTGAGCCCATTAAAAAGCATTGAATGCAGCACAGATTGCACTGCACCAAGTCTGCAGGCAGACCCCTCTCTTAAAACCAGGCTGGTCAACCAGCTAAAACAAGCTTACAGTTTTAAGCTGTATTTTTCAGCCGAGAGTTCCATTATTTTAGTGCCTGGGGGGAAGAATGGAGCTGAAATCAAACCTGATAGGTTATCTACACTCAATGGTATTTTTGATAGAACTAAAAGTGAGTAATGGATTGAATCTGAGTCTGTTCTTCATTTACATAAATGGTGCAAATGTCATAAAGACTACTTTTATTGTGCTTTTATTAGGTTTTATTGGATTTTTTGGTCAAATAGTTGATAATTATAAGTACAGTATGATGTTATTAAAGCCCGACACAAAGCAGAGCACTATGGTATAAGACTGAAGAGCTTTGTTTCGGTGAAAACAACAGACTGCATGTTCTTTATCCTGATTATTACATCGATACATGCCACAAAACTTAAAAATAAAAGTCGTAATAGTTTATTCATTCTTTAAAGGGCACCTATTTTATAAAATCTACATTTTAAGCTGTTTGGACAGACATATGTGTAGGTATAGTGTATAGACGGTCATTTTGGGCTGATATAAACACACCCAGTCCTTTTTTTTTCAATTTAACAGCATAAAAACGGTGGACCAATTGGAGCGGTTTTGAGACCGACCGCAACTTTACGTAGGAGTGCGGTCCCCCCGCCCACCGAATTGATTGACAGCTGCGTATTAACATGTCTCCGTAGTTACATGTATAATCATATCAACAAGACAGGACGTGCGCAAAGCAACCGGGAGTAAAAGATCTGTTCAGTTCGCGAAGGTCATCAATCATCATCAGATGTGATCAAGAGTGAGTTTCACAAGTTTAACACGTGTTTAAAACAGTGCATGTTTGTGATGAACTACAGCCATTTACTTCAGCTTTACTTCATCACCACAGCCGTGTGTCAGCAAAAAAGATGCTTCAATCTCAGTTTGTTGATGTTAAATCAGGTTTATTTTGTACATTAACATAACAGATATCCATACAGCAGTGGATGTTAACCTGTATCCTTTCACATTTGCTTGCAAAAGCAGTGCAAAGCTCAACGCGCGCGCTGTCTGTCTATGTGTGTGTGCGTGGTTGAACTTTGTAACTACATTGTGTGTGACTCATCGCTGCAACTCCTCAACAAACACATCAAACAGTCATTGGTAACGTTCTTACTGTAGTATTTCTCAAACGTAGTGAGATCTGCTTCCTTTACATCTGTTCCTGTTGCGTCTGTCTGTCTGACGCAGCCGAGGGCGGAGATTGAGGCACGCTGACAGGCACGTGGGAACGGTGGGCGAGGAGGACTAGCCTTAAAGGCCCAGTACCAAAAACAGCAAAAAGCTGTTTAGAGCTACAATACAGAGACTTTAGACAGCTATAATCAATAATCTGATAGGTGTTTTGAGCTGAAACTTTACAGACAAATTCTGCTGACACAAAAGACTTATATTAAATATAAAAAAGGCGTCAAATATGTGCCCTTTAATTAAACAAAGCTGCGCTGACAGAAACAAAAACAACTGAGGTAATCAGTAACCTGCGCATTATTCAGTCAAAAGATGGCGGCGAACAGTCAAAAAACGCAAGGCTGACAGAAACGAAACCAGATGAATAGAGCACAGACTATACGTAATATTCTTTCACAAGATGGTGTCAAACCGTCAAAAACAGCGTGACAGACGAGCAGATAGATATTAGTGTGGATATAAGGATGGATGTAACATATTCACTGACGATCAATACACTATCCTACGCATTATTCAGTCACAAGATGGCGCCAAACCGTCAAAAACAGCAGCGTGACAGACAAAATATGAATGTGTACCCGGATGAGCCTGCATTATGGTTGTTTTCAGGTCATAACATACCTTGGAATATCATGACTGACCAATCAGAATATTCCAGATAGCCGTGTAATAATAATAATAAATGCTGAGCCCATGAATTTGAGTGCAGAAGGTCAGGTCACTCACTCAGTGCATGTATCCATAAGCTCTCATGAAAACAGCGTAACCAGAGAACGCTAATTGGCTCCATCAGCGGCGTGATGAAGGTAAGAGTTACAGCTGAGCGCCACACATCTGCTATCTATCCCGCACACTCGGGTTTCACAGCACTTCAGCAATATTACATTTCGCGTTACTGGACAACACATGTACTGTTTAATTAGAGCAAAGCTTCAGGTGGGCTGTCTCGGTTAGCACACATTACACCGGCCCACAGAAACACTTAACCTCACCGCCATCCTTACTGACCACATGTACAGCTAATTACATTAATGCGGCCTAGATTTGTGACATCGCACCAGAAAAGCAGACATAAGGGTCAATTGTTTTATACTACTGATAGTTAAATTAATTATTTTATTTGCTATTGATTTAAGGTTGGGTAGCTATTTAAAAATCTGTAATCATGGAAAAAATATATACAGTTGAGCTCAGAATTATTAGCCCCCCTTTATATTTTTCCCCCAATTTCTGTTTAACAGAAAGACATTTTTTTTGACTCATTTCTAAACATAATAGTTTTAATAACTCATTTCTAATAACTTTATTCTAACTTTAATATCACAAATAAGACTTTTTCTGGGCGTCCTGGTGGCTCAGTGGTTAGTGCTGTCAACTCACAGCAAGAAGGTCTCTGGTTCGAGCCTAGCTTGAGCCAGTTGGTATTTCTGTGTGGAGTTTACATGTTCTCCCCGTGTACGCATGGGTTTCCTCCGGGTGCTCTGGTTTCCCCCACAGTTGACGTGGTATAGGTGAATTGGGTGAGGTAAATTGGCTGTAGTGTATGAGTGTGTATGGATGTTTTCCAGTGAAAATGCAATACAATGCTTTTATCTGGGTGTGAGAGTTAGGCCTCTCTCTCTCGTCTGCACCTGGTCCAGAACTCAGCTGCCAGGCTTTTAACAGGCACAAAAAAAGGTGAGCACATCGCACCTGTACTGGTTTCCTTACACTGGCTGCCAATCCAGTTTAGAGTTCAGTACAAAGTGCTGCTGTATGATTTTAAATCCCTCCATGGCCTGGCCCCTCAGTATATTTCTGAGCTCATAATTATACACCAACCGGTGAGATCTCTTCGCTCCAAAGATCAACTCTATTTGACTGTTTCATAGTCACGCTTGAAATGTCGAGGTGATCGAGCCTTTTCAGTAGCAGCTCCAAGACTTTGGAACGATCTTCCACTCTCCGTAAGAACTTCTCCAACATTTGAGTCTTTTCAAAGGTCACTAAAAACACACTTATTTTCTTTAGCTTTTAATCATGTGTTGTGATTTTATGTATTTTAGTTCTGTGTATGTTTGCATGTGTTTTATGTGTTTTTTATGTACATCACTTTGGTACCCATTGTGGTTTGTTGAAAGTGCTATAGAAATAGACTGGGTTGATGGATTGCAGCTGGAAGGGCATCCCCTGTGTAAAACAAATGCTGGATAAGTTGGCGGTTCATTCCGCTGTGGCGACCTCAGATTAATAAAGGGACTAAGCCGAAAAGAAAATGAAGGAATGAATGAATGTCTTATAGTAACGTATATATTCATTGTTTTATTAAATTGATACACATGGCCATCTATGCGCAGGTTAGTGTATGCTCTATTAATCTGTTTTCATTTCTTTCAGTTTTGCCTTTAATTAAAGAATCAATAAGCTATTATGATTCAGAACAATATTTTGTGTCTAATTCTTACATTTTGTGGCAAGTAGCTGTGTAATAAGTGGGATAAAGTACATCCAGGCGATTGTTTTCCTATAATAAAGCCCTTCAGTTTTATGCTGCGTTCACACCAGACACGGATGAAGCGTCAATCGTGAGTGATTTACATGTTAAGGCAATGCAAAGTTAATTAATTGCAGTAACCTTAGTTACACTATGTTTTTTTGTAGTAAAACCATAGTAACTACAAAATGAACTATAGTTTTACTATGCTGTTTGAAGAAAAACCACCGTAACTACAACATTAAACATGTTAAAAATTAAACGTTGTACTATGAGATTTAGAGTAAAACAATAAAAGCTCCAACATGAACCACGGTTTTACTGTAGCATTTGAAGTAAAACCATAATTACTACAAAATAATTACCGGAGTAAATATTTGGTTGATTTTTACCAGTCATTATTTTGTAAAATTGTATTTCATTTATTGGAATGGAACTGGCCCATACAGTAAACCGTTTTACACCTGATTTACATCCTCTTCCAAATAACTTCTCAAGGAAATCACGCACCAGTCAGACCCTAGCCATTAGCGATATCCATTCTCTCAGTAATCATGACGTTGAACAAGTGCAAAGTAATGTCTGAGACGGTCTGTTGATTTATTCTGCTAGAAGTCATGATTAGTGAAGCCCCAGCTGAGGCGCGCAGCACACACTCCATTACAGTCCACATGCTTCAGTGTCAGCGGCGCTCCTGCTTAAAAGCAGACTAACAAGATTACACTGGGAACCATTTTAAAGTTCACCATTTGAATCGGCTGTTAGATGGGTGAGAAATGGAAATTTACTGACAGAACATCTTACAGGATTCAAAATGACAATTCTGTCATTGTTTACTCAAATATGGACTGAATAGGGGAGCAGCTCTTTTTTACTTTGAAGCGACCACAACTATCAGCTTCCAAAATGGAAAAAATGGTCGCACTTAACCATAAGGTCATTCATTCATTTTCTTTTGGCTTAGTTGCTTTATTCATCAGGGGTCGCCACAGCGGAATGAACCGCCAACTTAGACAGCATATGTTTTACACAGGGATGCTCTTCCACCTGCAACCCAGTACTGGGAAACACCCATACACTCTCATTCACACACATACACTATGGCCAATTTATTAAATTCCCCTTTAGCACATGTGTTTGGACTGTGGGGAATCCGGAACAACAGAAGGAAACCCACACCAACACCGGGAGAAGATGCAAACTCCACACAGAAATGCCAACTGACCCAGCCAGGACTCAAACCAGCGACCTTCTTGCTGCGAGGCAACTGAGCCACCGTCTCACCCTTTACCATAAGGTTTCATTAGTTAATGTATTTTATTAACGTGGACTAAGAATGAACAATCTTTGTACTGCATTTATTAATCATAGTCAGGGCTAGACGAAATCTGCCGACATTTTTTGGTATTTATGCGCAGAATTTAGTTAAAAATCTGCAGATTTATGTGGAATGATTTTGGGAGTATCATAACTAAAACCTTAAAGTACGAAATAAAAATTAATACCTTTTTAACTTTTAATTTAATGTTTACAATGTGAATCCAATTAGATCCACTTTATTTGGTAAACAAAGCAAGTCTCTCGTATAAAATATTTACTAAAAGAAAAAATATTACTGTACAAACTGTATTGTAAATAAATCATATGAATATTTTCATATTAGTCAATAATATTACTGATAATAATTTAAAAACTGAATAAAAATAGATTTACACACATTTACTCAAGTAAATAAACAGAATCAATGATGGGCTAAAAATCTGCGGAATTCTGTGCGCACAGATTCCGTGAGGGCATGATTATAGTTAATAACCCATTATTAAAACCCAAAGTTAAGCTTAAGTACACTGTAATTCATCTCACTCTATTCATTCATGTTGACTCAACACAAATCGATTAATTTAACTTAAAAATGTAAGTGGATTGAACTTAAAACAACTAAGTTGTCCCCAAAAAACTCATTTTAAATAAGTAATTTGAACCAGCAACCATTGAAGAGAGGTGGTAGAGATGAGGGAGGGCTGTGCAATTAATCGAAATCACAAAAAAAATTTGTGATTTAAGCACATTTAATTTCTAAATGGCGTAAGGCTGCAATTTTTATCTATTAATTTATTTAGATCTTTGTTCACGTTTTTGTGCGCATGATTTTAATATGTTAACCAATCAGAGCTGACGCAGCACACTGGGCAATTACAGCTAAGCTGAGCGGGAGAAAGATGTTAACCAATCAGAGCTCACTCCGCGCACTGAAGTTGAGCAGGAGAACCGAATAGGTGGTTTTAATTTACGTTAGTTTTATTTATTGTTCTGACTGGAATTGAGGTTAATTCATCTTTATTTGTTCATGTTGTCTGTTTTTAACATAATTTATTACAGTTTTGTTTATCAAGCAGTCAGTACTACTGTGTATAGTACTGTATGTGTTTAACTAGTCTGATCTCACGAGAAAACGTAAGCATTTTACGTTTTGCCAGTTTAGTGGCTAATTCGTACAAATTCGTTCAGTTGTTCGAAAATGTACGATTTAAAAAAGGCGTGGCACCCAACCCCACTCCTAAACCCAACCGTCATTGGTTGATGAGCAAATTGTACTAAATTGTACAAATTAGATCGTATTAGATTCATACAAATTAGCCACTAAATAAAAAGTTACGAATTGCCGTGAGATAGCGTTCGTTTAATTAGAGTTGAGGTTAGTTAATCTAAATTTATTCTATGTTGTCTGTTTTAAAGACAATTTTACTACAGTTTTATTTATTGAACTTAATACTATGTTATTTTGTTGTGAAATGTTTTGTTATGTACTTCTTGTGCACTGAATACATGTAGAATGTGTGTGTGTAGCGCGTTTGAAAAAGCAAAAACAGTTGCCAAAATCGCAAATAAAATCGCAATTGCAATATTAATTCCAAAAAATCTCAATATGATTATTTTGTCCATATTGCACAGCCCTAGAGCAGCGTAATGAGCGAGTAGGAATGTAGGGGACAAGCATGTTGCAATGATGGGAGCTAGGCCATTTAAGGATCTTAATACAAAGAAGGAGAATTTTGAATTTAATGCAGTAGGCAACTAGGGGCCAATTGAGGTCGTACAAGATTGGGTTTATATGAGCAGAACATTTGGTATGAGTGAGTATTCTCATAACATATCTTTTAATCCCAGTTTCTTTGCAAAAAATGTTCTGTGGACATGTGTATACATTTTATTATGGAGACAAGGTGCCTGTCAATCAATTCGGTGGGCGGGGAAAACCGTCCGTCACAGTGCGGTGGGGCTCAAAATCACTGGGATTTGGATCCTAATTTAATGTCAGTAAATTTTAAAATAGAGACTTCTTGTGAATCTATCACTCTAATATGACTGCGGACACACTATACCTACACACAGTTCTGTCCAAACAGCTTACAGAGGAGGATTTTCATCATAGGTGCTTTAAATAATTAAAAACTGCTTTTATTCTAGCTGAAATAACACAAATAAGACTTTCTCCAGAAGAAAAAACATTATAGGAAGTACTGTAAAGAATTCCTTGCACTGCAAAACATAATTTGGGAAACACTTGAAGAAGAAAACTAAATTCACAGGAGGGCGGATCATTTTGACTTTAGCTGTATCTGCATAAATAAGTGTAGGTAATATAAGAGTGTGTGTGTCTCTGTACGGGCCGTCTGTGATCATTACTCTCTCTCTCTCTCTCATGCACCACTGATGCACATCTCATTATCAGATGCCTAATAACGTGTGTCGGGACGCTCCACTGGCGCTCTTTTCTTCTTGAGCCAAACTCATTTGTTCTTCAGGAAAACATTACGCTCGGTAGTTATTGATTATGAACAGGGACATAATTAACAGTGTTTGCAGGTAATGTGTCTCGCAGTGCGATAAAGGGTTGATTTCGTATCATGAGCAGTCAGATTTACACACTTTAAAATGCAGGAAGGGACGATGGCTCAGTGGTTAGCACTGTCTCCTCACAGCAAGAAGTTCGCTGGTTGGAGTCCCGGCTGGGTCAGTTGGCATTTCTGTGTGGAGTTTGCATGTTCTCTTCATGTTGGTGTGGGTTTCGTCCGGGTGCTCCGGTTTCCCTCACAGTCCAAAGATATGAAC
The DNA here is from genome assembly GCA_903798035.1 of Danio albolineatus. Taxonomy (NCBI): domain Eukaryota; kingdom Metazoa; phylum Chordata; class Actinopteri; order Cypriniformes; family Danionidae; genus Danio; species Danio albolineatus. The sequence continues at coordinate 4,068,196 of CAIGQQ010038338.1, forward strand.
TATAGGGGAATTAAATAAACTCAATTGGTCGTACTGTATGAGTGTTTGTGTGAATGTGAGAGTGTATGGGTGTTTCCCAATACTGGGTTGCGGCTGGAAGGCCATCCGCTGTGTAAAACATATACTGAAAAAGTTGGTGGTTCATTCCACTGTGGCAAACTCTGAAATAGAGACAAGGCCCGTGCACACCTAGACGTTTTTTTTGCTCGAATTTTCGGTTGACGTTTAACGCTTCGTGACTAAAAAAAGGGCGCCAATGTGATCGTGCACACCAACGCGCAAGACGGCAGGCGCAAAATCGTCATTTTTAAAAAAACGCCTCATGCTCTTTTTTTTTTGTTTTGACGCGCCGCATCAAAACCTTCTCCACTAATCAGATTGGCACTTTTGTTCAAGTGTACGGAGCCGCTGAAGTTACAATAAACACCCCTTGGAGGCGCTCAAGCGCAAAAGAATCAATGCGAGCGCACATTGAAGAAGATGCCCAGAGGCGATATGAACGTGGAGCTGCTTATTGCGCTGGTATCTGAACGAAAAGTGCTGTATGATAAACGAGACATCGACATTGCTTGAATCACCAGTGACTTCAACAAACACCATAGAATCACTATTGATTGGTGATTCTAAGCTCTTTGACAACAAGCGATAACGGTGATTGCGGCTTCAGTGTTGAGACACAGAGCTCTTCCTCTCTATCGTTATTTGTTGAGTTTTTCATGGAAAAAGCAATGCTCAGTGTTTATCAGCCGTTTATGAAGCCGCATAATGAGGCATGAAATAGACTTTCTTTCCCCGGACCGGGCCCCTGATAACATCTATAATGTCCAAAGGAAAGCAGATTAAAAATCTTTAGAAGATGAAGAAAAGTATACGGAGTAAAATTCAGTTTTACCTTCACTTTAGACTAAAACTCTAGCAGCAATTATTATGTTAAATTAAATCACATGACTTACAGAGTTTACAAACATTGAGCACTTTTTTTTTACCTATTTCAACTTGGCAGCACATGTTCAGTTGTCTTAATATTTAAAGTATAATTGGCTTTACAAATAGACCATACTCAGTTTTCAGTTCATGGAATTTTCATATTAAAAAATTGGCAACGTACCAACTTCATTCATTTTCTTTCGCCTTAGTCTCTATTTCACAGGTTGCCACAGCGGAATGAACCGCCAACTATTCCAGCATATGTTTTACGCCTATGTTTAGTGCTAACCACTGAGCCACCATGCTGCCCTGTTTTCTTAATATTTAAAGTATAATTGGCTTTACAAATAGACCAAACTCAGCTTCTCAGTTCATGGTAATTGTCATGTTAAACTCGTTTAAAAATTGTGTTAGGTTGTGGTTGTCTTATTTTAAGTTTTATTAATTGAGTAATTTTAACTTAAAATTAACATTAGATTAAGCAAATAAACAATTTTAATGATAAATTGCTAACACCCAGCAGGCACAGGACGTCCACATGATTGACGTTGTACTCCATCCTTGTGGGGACATTGCCTTTTGTTTGGAAATGAAAATCGGGTTGACGTCAAAACTTGTCCAATGTACATATCAACATCTAATGATGTTACAGCTTGACGTTGTGTAGACGTTACCACTATGACGTCTATCAGAGGTTGGATTTTGCTCACTTCCCAACACAACCTAAAATAAACCAAATATCAGCATCTAATGATGTTACAGCTTGACGTTGTGTGGACCTTACCACTATGACGTATATCAGATGTTGGATTTTGGTTGCCATACTAGACGAATAAATGTCAGTATTTGACGTGAATATAACGCTGGTTTAAGATGTTGGCTTGACATTGGATTTTGGTCACTTACCAACACAACCTAAAATCAACCAAATATCAACATCTAAAGATACATGTAACGAATGAGGCCGAGTCTCATTCATCCCACCACCAGAGTGAGCTCTCTCCTGTATATTGACTCTGCACTTCCTTGGTGATGTCCTGTTACCACCATATATAAACACACTGTGTAGACCTTCTCTTTGCGAAGTATTGCCAGTTCCACGGCCTTACCGAGCGGATCCTTTACTATTGTGGTTTCCTTGTTGTTATGATCTTTGCCTGCCTTGTGACCACTGCTACTTAGGGTTTTGGACTTTGCTTTGTTTGCTTGTTTTGGACTGCCTTATCGTTTGTACCGACCTTTGCCTGCTTATGACTACGACTCTGCATGTAAATTGCTGTTTCTTTATACCTCCAACATTTGGATTCACACTGTTTCCATGTTGTCACCTACGGCTCCCTCACAATACATCTTGATGTTGTGTGGACATTACCACTATGACGTCTATCAAACGTTGGATTTTGATCGCCATATGTGGTGAATAAATGTCAGTATTTGACGTGAATATGACGCTGGTTTAAGATGTTGGCTTGACATTGAATTTTGGTCATTTTCCAACACAACCCAAAGTCAACCAAATATCAATGTCTAATGATACAGCTTGACGTTGTGTGGATGTTACCACTATGACGTATATCAGACGTTGGATTTTGGTTGCCATACCTGACGAATAAATGTCAGTATCTGACGTCAATATTACATTGGTTTAAGATGTTGGCTTGACGTTGGATTTTGGTCACTTTTCAACACAAATATCAACAAATAATGATGTTACACCTTGACATTGTGTGGATGTAACCACTAAGACGTCTATCAGAGGTTGGATTTTGGTTGCCATACCTTACGAATAAATGTGAGTATTTGACATCAACATGATGTTGGATTAAGATGTTGGCTCGACGTTGGATTTTGGTCACTTCTCAACACAACCTAAAATCAACCAATTATCAACATCTAACGATACATCTTGACGTGTGGACGTTACCACTATGACGTCTATCAGACGTTGGATTTTGGTTGCCATACTTGATGAATAAATGTCAGTATTTGACGTCAACATGACGTTGGTTTAAGATTTTGACTCGATGTTGGATTTTGGTCACGTCCCAACACAACCTAAAATCAACCAAATATCATTATATAATGATTTTACAGCTTGACGTTGTGTGGACGTTACCACTATGACATATATCAGATGTTGGATTTTTGTGGCCATACCTGACGAATAAGCTACACCTAACCTAAAATCAACCAAATTTCAACGTCATTATTGGATGTCAAAATAACGTTGTCCTTAGACACTAGCTAAACACTGAATTTTGGTCATCTGACGTCACAACTTAAATATTATAACCTAATATTAGTCTTATGACGTTGTGTGTCTGCTGGGTAAGCTTAAAAAAATAAGTTGGATCACGATTAACTTACATAAAGCAATCGTTCACCCAAAAATGATAATTCTGTCATTATTTATACGCGTTTCAAACCTCTATGAGTTTATTCTGTTGAACACAAAGGAAGATATTTAAAAAAATGTTGGAAACCTCTAACTACTGACATCCATAGTATTTGTGTTTCCTACTATTGAAGTCAATGGTTACAGCTTTCCAGCATTTTTCTGAATATCTTCTTTTGTGTATACCAGAAAAAAGAAGCTTTGGAACATTGGAGAGGGAGTAGAAATAGCGAGAAGATCTCTTTAAGTACTATTAACAAAATCATATTTTGTCGACTTGTTATTTCTAACATTATTTCTGAGTGCATTCAATCACAGAATACAACTAATTGCTGAAAATGTTCCCAGTGCTGCGTATTTTATGCTTATAAGAGTGCTGCATCATTAGCTTAACAACAAACACTTGAAATCCATTGACTGGAGTGCGCTTCACACAAGGAGCGATATTAGCATGAAAATCGTTCGCTTTAGGATGTCTCCTCAGGACGTTACAGCATATGAATGTAGTTGGAAGCTCGGTAGATTCTAAAATCGAGCCTTAGTCTGGAAACCCATCCTCCAAATCTGCCAGTGAATCCATACCTCAGACACAACAACAGTAAGTGGACAGATTGATGGCGATGTTCTCTTTCCTCAAGCTCAAAGTCAGCATCAGTCTTCACGACACAACAAAACACAGCTGCCGCAGTCTGACTCAGCACTACTCAACATCTGAGACACTACGGTTATTTACTTTTGGTAACATTTGAAACTGCTGCATTCATTGAATTACAATCTGTATGGCTTTAATTAAATTAGTGGCCAATGATGCAAGGATTATGGGGGAAAGATGCACCAGAGGACACAAAGCTGAGTGAAATAAACCTAGCTGTAAGCCCTGAAGGGGATTGCTTTGCTACAATTGATATTGTGAATGTAAATATACTTTAAAGGTGCGATAGAATGCATTGTAGTAGTAGTAATAGATAGTATTTTTGGTTACACTTCATTTTGATGGTCCATTTGAGGATTAGTAGACTGTTTGCTTAATATCTGTTGATACTGACATTCAACAGACGTTTAACTGACGATAAGAAACTAGTACATGTCAATTTACCGGCAACATGGTGGCGCAGTGGGTAGTGCTGTCACCTCACTGCCAGAAGGTCGCTGGTTCGAGCTTCGGTTGGGTCAGATGGCATTTTTGCATGTTCTCCCCGTGTTGGCGTGGGTTTCCTCCGAGTGCTCCGGTTTCCCCTACAGTCCAAAGATAAACTAGAATGACCATGGATAAATCTATGAGATGGCAGTGACTTTTTCTCTCAAGTCTGCTTTTGAAAACACTATTGGTTGGGTTTAGGGAAGGGTTTAGCTCAGTGGTTTGCTGGATGATCTGTATGACAAGCTCCGACTTCTCCTGGGCATGTACAAGAAGGACGTGTGTCTGACACGAACAACAAAACGTACCAACCCAGGCTCATTCTGAGAACGTAGTCCCGAGTACGTTTCTGGAGGCCTGCACTTTTTGCTTTGGCGAGTCCACGAAAGGCCGCTGCGGACGCTTTCTGAGATCTCAAATGTCTCTCGCGAGCGCCGTTCGCGCCTGCCGTTCTCGCGTAAACCCGCCAGAGGCCGCTGTCGGCCGACCGTTTTTGGCCGACTGAACGGCTGACTGACCATCCGATCGGACTTACCCACCCTCCCCCTTCCCTAAACACAACCAAAATCTTATCGATCGACCCACCCACCCACCCGCTTCCCTAAACCCAACCAACGGCTTTCAAAAAAAAGCAATCCAGAACAAAACGAAACAAAACCCCCTCGTCTCATTTTTACCACATTTTCAGACTTCGTTGCGTTCTCGCCCTGTTGTTTACTAGTGTACTTCGTTACGCGGATTCTGTGTTTGTCTTACCTGCTTTCTGGAACCGCTCCTCGCCGGACTCGAACCCCGGCGTCGTCGTGGTGGTCAGCTCCTCTCTGTGGCTCGAGTCCGCCGACGAACACGGCGAGCTAACGGGACAAACTGGTCGCAGCGGTAAAGTCGTCCACACGAGGCGGTCGGCCGGCGAGCGCGAGAAGAAAAGGCGTCACACCGCCCGTAGCGTTCGTTTAAAAAAAACGAAACGCAGCCGTACGTACCCCTGACCACGTAATGCGCGGTCTCCAGAAACGTACTCGGGACTACGTTCTCACAATGAGCCTGGGTTGAAACGTACCCTATGTATTTCAGATTCAGAAAATGTAGCGCCCTCTAGTGTATTTGTCATACACTTAATGAATACAGTCTGCTGAAACACTTTGATTGACATTCTCCCTTTGTACGTTTCATCAGAGGTTGAAAGCCCCGCCCACTAGTGATGATCTCTCCCTCGTTAGCATAGGACATTTGTCTTGCTTTTGAATCTGCCACTATGCTGACGCACAGGCGTTTGTAGCTCTGCCCTCTTTTAAAAAGAGCACAATCTCATTTGAATTTAAAGCGACAGTCACCAAAATGGCATTATTAGGATCGAAGCCCTACAGCGTCAGTTTCAAAGAGTTATAAAACATTATTTGTGGAGTATTTTGAGCTGAAACTTCACTACACACTTTAGGGACATCCGAGACTTATTTTACAGCTTGTAGTAAGGGGCATAATAGGTACCCTTTAAAGAGCAACCTTTACAGTCTCCATGCTGGAATTTACACAAGGATCTCATGGCCGTGACGCAGCTTCAACATTTCTTATCAAACCGGAAAAACAAATTTGCTCTAAACATCGCAAAAACAGCCAATTTTCAATTTTTTGTGAAATATATGTGTGCTAGTTGTATTTTTAGCAGCGTAAGACACATATATGACTGTCAACAGCTCAACAAATTTGTTTTGGGGTTTCATGACATTGTTGGTGTGGTGCTGTTTTAAGGCAGCTGGCCATTGACCAACTAAAAGCTGCTCTAAAGCTTATCAATTTTATACTGTTGTTAAGAGAAAAAGGACAACCCTTTTATGCCATGCGCTGGGTGCGACTGCTTTTCTCGTCCTTAAAATACAAAAGTGGATTCAGACAGATATCTGTATAATATCTGTATGCAACACCAAATAAACGCCACAAAACAACGCTGTTTATAGTTTGTAACGAATACACTTGCATCACCATCTCCATATGGGCACTTCTCTGGTTAGTTTTCACATAGATTTTCGATTAATTTGTGCTGTAGCGTGCTTGGGTTTGAGCCAGGTAAAGCGCGCTTCAACAAAATAGATAAAAGTCATGTAAAATCACGGTAAATCTATGAGATGGCAGTTTTCTCTCACGTCTGCTTTTGAAAACACTATTGGTTGGGTTTAGGGAAGGGTTTAGCTCAGTGGTTTGCTAGATGATCTGTATGATAAGCTCCGACTTCTCCTGGGCGTGTACAAGAAGGCCACAAACAACAAAACGTACCCTATGTATTTCAGATTCAGAAAATGTAGCGCCCTTTAGTGTATTTGTCATCTGAAATGTCCAATGAAACATACATGGAAAAATGTATTTTATATTTCACAAAAATGTAGGCTGAGGCACAGATTTCGAATGAGCCTGGGCTGAAATTATCAGGGAATGTTCATTCTGTGAACTAATGCTTCAAATTTTGATTTCTTATTAAAACCTTTGCAAGTTATTGTTTATTTATATTTATTTTGAATGTATAAATTGGGTAAAAACAGACTCAAATAACAGTATGTGAAGCACAAAATAACAAAAACTTAATTGCAGTGATGTCTTTTGTATACTGAGACAGACAGATAAAGACTACAGCTCGATCATAATTGCTTCAGGCAGAGTTTGTGCATTAATGCACTTGCTTCGCTCTCTCGGTCTGAAATCTTATGCATTGTGCGACCACACTTTAAAGGTTAACGTGTAGGTATCTTGTGATCGAGTTCAATTAAAAATAGAAATCTTAAATACCATGACATGACGCAGCATGGGGCTATCAGCAGTACTTCAGTGGGTCGAGGGCCCTTGTGATGGACTGAACTGGGATTGTGCCAACTGTGCCACATGCTTCATGCTTAGTTTATTCAATGCCAGAAAAAACAGAATATACAGTAGAATATTGATCTTATTCTTTAATGCTGAAGTCGCTCGTTTTTTCGATTGTTTTAGAACTTCTGATTCAGCTGCCTATGGAAGAAATGACTAGGAATAATAAACGTCAGAAACGGTCAAACTACTCGCTCTACAAACAAGTGTGTTCATGTATAAATTTAAAAAGTAGATTAATGTAATGAGAAATGATCAGTTTGCAACATCAAGCAGCATAACAAGCTGTTTTTAATGTCTAAAAATCAATGGAAGTGAATTTAATTAGAAGTCTCAGGCCAAAAGGCTTCCAATAAGCTGCGCCCCCTCGTACATAAAAAATAAGGTCAATACACACTGTTCAAATCAAGTACAAAATCTTTAGGTAGATATTTTTTAAGCATTCTTTGGACAATGTTTTACTTTTTGTTTGTCTTAACAAGCTAAAAATAAATGTTTTGGATCAATCCACCCCATATGGAAATCCGTAAATGTATGCAAATGACATGATATTTCTATTTCACATACGTAAAATGTCATATATGCAGCATATTTTGAAATATGGCATAAATGTCAAATACAACCCCAAATAAGTAAGAGGATACAGGCACTTGACTGGCCTGCTTGCAGTCCCGACCTGTCTCCGTTAGAGAATATGTTGTGCATTTTGAAGCCCAAAATGTGACAACGAAGCTCCTGTACTGTTGCCCAGCTTAAGACTTGTTTGCAGGAAGAATGGGACAAAATTACACACTTCATCACTTGGTGTCTTCAGTCCCTAAACATCTTTAAAGGGCCACGAAAGCCCCCTGGCTCCGCTGGGTGTTTTCACACCTACAGTCTGGAAAAGCTCAGGAAAGTGGGTGTGTCCAGCTCTGTTTAGGTGGGAGTGTCAGGGGAGGGAATGAGGGAAGGTTTTGCATAAAGATGGGAGTTTCCATTTGTGCAAGCGCTCATTTTCAAACAAGCAACGCACACACACAGACGCAGGGGAGAAAGACAGTGACTGTTTACATTGACATCAGTCATCGAATTATTAGCCAAATTATTAATTTGTTGACTTTAGCGGCAGTTTGGCACTTATACTTTTATCCAGGAACATTTCCTGCATATTCCCCGTGACAAACGAGGTGTGAGAAACTATTAAGAGTGTTATTTTAATGGAGGGTTTGATAAAGCGCGTGGCATAAGGCAGAAATAAAAAACCCTCCGCAGACTATCCTGTCACTAAATGCAGCAAAAATTCTACACAAAAGCAATAGTTTGACTGCAGTGTTTAAACTCGGAGAGCAGAATTTACAGCGGATCTTTCAGTCTTTGATATTGTACAGATATTAACGTACTGCAAAATCGGTAACAGTTAATCATTTTGACAAAGGTCTGTCTTTAAACACTGAAAGAGTTACGAACTCTATGAGCTACTAACTAACTATGAACTAACTTCACCATCTGAATAAACAAGCAAAGAGCACTGATGGCTTACCATATCTTTAGACCAGGACAATCCACATGAACTGAGTTGCACCGCATACACAATAGAGCGCGCTGATTGGCTTGAACAAAGGCTATCTCATGAATTAATGCCGCACGCGCAGAGACGTCAGAGTGTTCTGGCCGGGACAGGCGTCCACACTGTGCTCGCTGGAGAATATGCATAGACCTCATAGGCGTGACGTAGCCTCAAAAAATCGTTTCAAACCGGAAGAACGAATTTGCTCGAAATAACGCAAAAACAACCAATTTTCACTTTTTATTCAATTATATGTGTCCTAATAGTGTTTATAGCAGCGCGTGACACATATATGACTGTCAACAGCTCAAAAAATGTGTTTTGGTGTTTCGTGGCCCTTTAAAGTGTTGTGAAAAGGAATGGCAACATTACAAAGTGGTACATGCTTTACTGTTCCAACTGTTAATGAAATGTGTTACAAAAACCAAAGTTGGAAGCGTGTTTATTTTAAAAAATCGTGAGGAAGACATTGAATGATGTTTGTTGTGTTGTCTGCAATGAAATACAAGTCAAGTAAATTTAGTGATCACTACTTTCTGCTTTGTTTGCATTTTCTATACTTCTACACTGATTTGTGGTTGTATATTTTTTTCAACCATCGGAATTACAAATATGTGCATATATGTTCAAATACTTTATAATTAGGCAGGCTTAACATTCATTTATTTTATTTTCGGCTTAGTCCCTTTATTAATCAGAGCTCACCACAGCAGAACGAACCGCCAACATATCCACCATATATTGTTATGCAGCGGATGCCCTTCCAGCTGCAACCCATCACTGGCAAACACCCATACACTCTCATTCACACACATACACTGTGGACAATTTAGCTTACCCAATTCAACCATAGCGCATGTCTTTGGACTTGTGGGGGAAACCAGAGCACCCGGAGGATACCCAGCGACCTTCTCGCTGTGAGGCAACAGCGCTATCCACTGCACCACCACGCCGCTAGATAGGCTTAACAATTTCTAATGAATTTGTTATTTGTTTTTTTTCTATGAGTCAGGAGAAATTATTTGTATCATAAACACAAAAGATCTATAAAAAAAAAAAAAAACATGATTGCAAGTTAATCAATTGTCTACAGTTGCCCCCTTGATGTGTTCTGTGCAGGGTGTTTTGTGGGGATTGATGTGCCGTTATTTGAAACACTCCTTTCATATATAATTGCTCTCCCATTTCACCACTGCACGAGTCTTGACAAGCCCAGAATGATATCATAAAGTTCACATGCTGCAGGCTATAAGTATTCCTGTAAATGCATATACGTAAGTTAGGCTGTACATTCAGACTTCATGAACTGTTACAACCACAAATAGAAACCAGGTGTCAACACAAAAGCTAGACATCTGGATTCATTGTCATTCATTTTTCCTTCAGTTTAGTCCCTTATTTATTGTCACAGCAGAATGAACCACCAACTATTCCGTATGTTTTACCCAGCGGATGCCCTTCCAGCTGCAACACAGTACTGGGAAACACCCATACAGTCTCACCTTCACACACACACACCTGTACACTATGACCTCTTGGTAAAACCCACGCCTACGCAGTGGGAACATGCAAACTCCTCACAAAAATGGCAACTGGTCCAGCTAGGACTCGAACCAGCGACCTTCTTGCTGTGAGGTGACAGTGCTAACCACTGAGCCACCATGCCACCCACTTCTGGATTTAAAACTGGAAAAAAAAACACATCTCCGCAGGATGAATTAATACAATTGTAATAGTAATTCATTCATTTCCCTTCGGCTTAGTCCCTTTAATCATGGAGGTCACCACAGTGGAATGAACCGCCAACTTATCCAGAATATGTTTTACACAGCGGATGCCCTTCTAGTTGCCACCCATTACTGCGAAACATACATACACACTCATTCACACACATAAACTACGGCCAATTTAGTTTAAGTGCAGTAACTAACGTAAACAAATGACTTATAGGCCAGCGTTTACTGTAGTAAAACCAAAATATACTACAGTATTTATTACAGTTCATCAGTTTACTATGATACAGTATGCTGCAGCATTCATAAACAAACAGTTCTAAATATTATAATAACATAAACAAATTTCCGAACACTGTAGTTTTCTACAACTATAGGGTTTATTATACTACGATACACCAGTTTACTGTAGTAAAAACTACAGTATACTAGTTTACTATATTTAATACAGCATTCATTAACAGAGAGTTGTAAATATCATACTATACGCAGCATAATACATACTTTACTATAGTATGGTTCAAAAACACTCTATGGTACTATAGTATTTTTCATGTGGAAGGTTTAATTCGCACTCTCGAACGTCTCTTCCCATCCTTGAATGTTCTCTCGTACACCAGCTATGATTATTTAAACCAAATTACATCTGCCCTGCCAAGCATGTCTGAACTACACAGCTCGAAGGCGTTAATAAAAGTCTGCCGAGAGTCACAGCGAGCACAGGAGGATCCAGATTGTCGCCCGGGAAACCTGAGATAGCAAGCACCTGTACCTGCCCTGGAGACGGCCGACTGTACCCCTCGCCTCCGGGGAACAAGCGGCGATCCCTTGGAGTGTCATCGGCTGCCAGATTAAACTCCACACAAAGAGCCACTCTTGATACAGACGTCAAGATCTCACTCAGCTCTGCAGGTGAACAGCACCATCAAACAGAGTGTGCTGTGTTGTTAATGCTTATTATTGCATGGCTCTCTGAATACTTGACTCGGATTGGTCAATCATGACATTCCAAGGTATGTTATTCCCAGATGTCAACCGATTAAACTAATAACACAGGTTCAGCTGTGTGAATCATTTTGCCTGTTGGTGAATATATTCACATACATGTATGCTTATCTTTTGATTGTGGCGCCATCTTGTGACTGAATAATGTGCAGGTTAGTGTATGCTCCGTTCAGCTGTTTATGTTTCTGTTCAACACAGCCTCATTCTGAAAATGTAGCCCTATATACATTTCTGGAGATTGTGAATTATGTAGCCAGAAGTACATATGTGTTATGATCAAGGGTGCAATTCTGGTCTGAGAGGTGGGGGGGGGACCAAATCTGAGTGTTGGTGATAGTTGTGGAAACGTGTAGCAATGTTGAGCAACTGTGTGCAGAAAAGCCTAAATTTCCATTTTATTTGACATTTTATCATAACATATACAGTGTATTATTAAAATGAAAACAAATGAAAGAATATAAGTTTTAGGAAATAACTTAAAGAATTTATTTCATTGTTTTTAAGATTAAAAGAACAAATTTGGATTTCACATAAGAAAGTGTAAAAAATAAATTAAAAAAAAGCTAAATATCTAAAAGAAATTCCACCATCCCAACCAAACTTTTAGGATACCTGGTGTCAGATTTGCACAATCCATATGCACAATGCTTTGGCCTGTTTCCCTTGCTCGAAAGCTTGACAGAGCTCCTGCGCGTAGCTTCTGTTGCTAAGCCATGATGGTGGGTGGCGGTTTTTGGGTGCGGCTTAGCAAAGGGTCAATTGGTTTCCATTCAGTGTTCAAAGAAAGTTTAGTTAGACCTATACAAGTGACGTGATGGCGAAATTAGTTTTGCATACATATCTTGAGTTGAAAAATGTTTTTTTTTTTCCGACTCTCGAGGGGAAATTATAGCAGGAAGTGAAGAGGTATTAATATCTAAAAAAAAATTGAGGGGGACATGTCCCCCCTGTCCCCCCTGGGAATTGCACCCCTGGTTATGATTATCAGCGATCTAGCGGCTGCAGATCACTCAAGAACTACAAATCCTCCATGTTATGGACTACATGTTCCGTCATGCAACACACACACTTACCTGCTCAAGACTCACAGCTGTAGCCGCTCACTAACTGATTCACGGACTAATTAAACTGCACAGACACACACACACTGTTGCTGAGTCTTGTTAGCTGTACTGTGAGCATTATGACGCGTTTTCCTTGCCTTGTCTTTCTGTGTTTGACCCTAGCCAAACTGCGTTCCTTAAATGTTTATTGCTGTCTTCTACCTGCCCTCTGACCACTTGCCTGTTATTGTGAGTACGACTCTGGATTGCCTGCATACATCTGTTTACCGCTGTATTGACCATTGCTTGCTTGACTTCTCTAATAAAACCTGCATTTGGATCCACAAGTCTGCTTTCGGCGTCTGCATCTGAACAATATGGCTGCATTTTGTCTTTAAAACAAACGCTACAGGATGGTATGACGCTGACCGATTACCTCCGTATGGACGGCTTTCCCGCTGTTACCATTTTGTCCAGTGGCTTGCTGCATACGTCGGAGGACTTGAGACACAGAGAGGAGTTGATCGCCATGAAGAAGTTCAAATCCGGCAGAGAACGGTTCCAGCAAGCAGGTAAGACAAAAACAAAAGCCAAAAAAAAAAAAAAAACATGTAAATAACAGGGTGAGAATGTGGTAAAATCTAAAAATGTGGTAAAAATCAAACGGCCACACGGACTTTTCTTTTTCTGGATTGCTTTTTAAAACTCGGTTAGGTTTAGGGAAGTGTGTGGGCACTGTTCAATCTGAGCTTTTTTAAACACTATCGGTTGGGTTTAGGGAAGGGGGTGGGTGTATTAGTTGGTTGGTCAATAGGTCGACAGCGGCCTCTGGTGGATTTATGCGAGAAGAGCCACGCGAATGGCACTCGCGAGAGAAATTTGAGATCTAATAAAGCGTACACAGCGGCCTCTGGTGAATTTATGCGAGAAGAGCCACGAGAATGGCAGCCACGTGAGAAATTTGAGATCTCATAAAGAGTACGCAGCGGCCTCTGGTGGATTTATGTGAGATGAGCCACGCTAAATGACACTCGCGAGAGAAATTTGAGATCTCAAAAAACGTACACAGCAGCCTCTGGTGGATTTCTGCGAGATGAGCCATGCGAATGGCACTCGCGAGAGAAATTTGAGATCTCATAAAGCTTACACAGCGGCCTCTGGTGGATTTGCAAAAACAAACACTGCAACAACAACAACAACAAAAAAACATCCCTCCTGGGACATATATGGCGCTCTCCAGAAATGTATATAGGGGTACGTCAGAATAAGCCTGGGTTGTTTCTGTCTGTGTTTGATTAATGAGTTAATAAACTATTATGGCTCAGAACAATGTTTTGTGTTTAATTTTTTAATTCTATGGCAGGTAGACGTGTAATAAGTGGGATAATGTACATCCAGGCGGTTGGTTTTGCATAATAAAGCCCTTGAGTTTTATACAACAATGCTATGCTTTGCGTCTTGCTGCCGATAAGTCTGTCGAGATTTATTCTGCAATATAAAGCACCTGGATATACTTTATCGCTGAAGCCGTGATCACACTGCGCTTTTTGCCCCTTACACTTCCATTCATGCACTTGTGAATGCGGCAGACAGTAAACGCAAGCTCGTGCAACAAGTTTTGCATGTCGTTGTGTTCGAAAGTTCAAGCTTGGTGAACTCTGACCTGCGAAAGCGCATCACGTGATTGCTTGAGAACAATAGATCAAAACGTGACCTCTCTGTACAGAAATTAAAAAAACAGAGCAATCACTCGCTTTATCAATGTTTAACCATATTGTTTTATCCCGCTCCTTTTCGCAGCGCCATATAACAGAATTCCACATGCTCAAACTCTCGTGTGACCGCGGCTTTACTTATTAAATGACTGTCTTGAATACTTGATTCTGATTGGTCAGTTGTGACATTCCAAGGTATGCTATTGTAAGATAACAACCACTGAATAACACAGGCTCGTCCGGTAACTTCGAATCACCTTGACTGTCAATGAATTCATTTACATATTTACATCCACATACGTATGTATCTGCTTTTCTATTTTGACTGTTTGGCGCCATCTTGCGAAGGAAGAATATGTAGGTTAGTATATGGTCCAACAGCTGTTTTCGTTTCTGTCAGCTTTGTGTTTGATTAGAGAATTAATAAACTATTACGGCTCAAAACAATGTTTTGTATATTTGTATATTTTGTGGTAAGTGGCTGCGTATTATGGGGGATAAAGTACATCCAGGTGGTTGGTTTTGCATAATAAATACCCTCAGCTTTTTACAAACATTGCTCCGCTCTGCGTCTGGCTGTCGATAAGTCTGTCGAGCTTTATTCTGCAATAACAACCATCTGGATGTACCTTATTCCTTCCTTATTACACGACTGTCTTGAATGATTCTGATTGGTTAGTAGTGACATTCCAAGGTATGTTATTATAAGATAACAACTGCTGAACTAGATTATTAAAGTTCGTCGAGACAAACTTCAGGCTGGCTTGTGAAAGCTTAGGCTAAAAGTTTAAAGTAGTTCTAAGTTTTATCTAGCTTAGTGTTTAATAGTAGTTTTAGTTTTAAAAGTAATTTTAAGCTTCAAGTAGTTCTATGTTTTTAGTAGCTTAAAGTTTAAGCTAATAAAAAGGATAGATAGATAGATAGATAGATAGATAGATAGATAGATAGATAGATAGATAGATAGATAGAT
>CAIGQQ010038338.1:4083533-4098123 GCA_903798035.1 Danio albolineatus
GATAGATAGATAGATAGATAGATAGATAGATAGATAGATAGATAGATGGATAGATAGTTAAACCTCAGCCATAAGTCACTAGGACAGTCTGATGACAACTATGAGTTTGATTCAATGTTAAGTCAATGACAGTCTTTTGCAATGTAAGTCTAAGGGACAGTTGCTGGGTGCAGTATTTGGTAGTTAGGGCGTGGCTAAAAACTTAAAAGCTTGTCAGTTATTGGTAATTTGCTAGTCTGAGTTAAAATGAGCTTAGCCATTGGTCTGTAGGACATTCTGATGCAGAGTTATGAGCTCTCAAAGTTTGATCCAATGTAAAGTCAATGAGAGTCTTTTGAATGGAAGTCTATGGGACAGTTTCTAGGGTCCAAAAGTGGCTGCTAGGGCATGGCCAGAAAATGAAAAGGTGATCAGTTATTGGCAGTTAGGTAGTCTGAGTTAAATGAGCCCAGCTAGAAATCTGTGCGACAGTCTGATGCAAAGTTATGAGGTCACAAAGTTTGGTCCAATGCTAAGTCTATGGGATTTTTCCGACAGTCCTGGGACGTTTGTCGGAAAACCGAAAGTCACATCATTCTGAGGAGATATAGCAACCCGAGTCAGAATAGTTTGGAGGTCTGGTGTGAGTTTAGTGGTCATCTAGGAGGAGATGCGTTTTGTTTTTTAGTCTCAGAAGAAGAAAATATAATATTAAGTTTAAATAGGATAACAGTAGTCTGGCTTTCACAAGTCAGCCTAATAACACAGGCTTATCTGGAAACTTTGAATCACCTTGACCATTAGTGAATACATTCACCTACTTACATCCAAATTCATACATAACTGCTTGCTGTCAGGCGATTGAAGAATATGTAGGTTAGTATACGGTCCATCAGCTGGTTTCATTTCTGTCAGCTTTGCCATCTTGCATCTGAAAATTAATAATAAGTAGGATAGTGAAGGCTGCATTGATCCATTTTCCTAGTGCAAGTTTTCCGATTAATTAAAACAGTATTTATTACAGCTCAAATCAATGTTTAATTGTACATTTGTGTTAACATTAACGTCTTCTAAAACAGCTAAATCAGTCTTTATTCTGCGAGAACAACCGGCTGGATGTACATTATCCTTTACTTACCGTGCGAGACCTGAAAGAGAAAAGAAAAGGCTTAGTAAATGACTACAAAACCTCTGAAGCTCATTCTGAACAAACACTAGGCCAAAACATACACAAATAAGGAGAGTTTCAGCACCTACCTTTACACGGGAAGATATTTGCCTGCAGATTAAATGGCAAGGTCAAGGACGCAATTCCCAGGTAACACACATTCTGATACACTGCTTTCCTTGAATGTTGAATGTTTAACAGATGGTCAAAATTCATCACATCCAAACCTGGAGTATGATTCAAATGCTGCAAGACTTATTTAACATTTATTATATTAAACACAAAATCAGTATATATATACTGTATATATACAGTACATTTTTTTAAATTATTTTTTGGCAGAAACTTATAAAAAAGGGTCCCATTTAGGAACAAAAATGATTCTGCTATGCAATCTGATGAACCCTAATTTGGTAAACATTCATTTTCTTTTCGGCTTAGTCCCTTTATTAATCCGGGGTTGCCACAGCGGAATGTACCGCCAACTTATCCAGCATTTGTTTCACACAGCTGATGCCCTTCCAGCTGCAACCCATTTCTGGGATCCACACATCCACACATTCTCATTCACACACATACACTAGCTCACCCAGTTCACCTGTACTGCATATCTTTGGACTGTGGGGGAAACCGGAGCACCCGGAGGAAACCCACGCCAACACGGGGAGAACATGCAAACTCCACACAGAAATGCCAACTGACCCAGCTGAGGCTCGAACCAGCGACCTTCTTGCTGTGAGGCGACAGCACTACCTACTGCGCCACCGTGTCGCCCATATCAACATGCAATGCTGTTTTTGATCATGTAGTGTAACAAATTAACAAAATGCGACAAAAATTTTATTCGAGCATTAATAGGACAAATAAATTAGATTTCGATGCCTTTGGATTGCCTGAGAACTTTTACATTCTTTTAAAATAAGGTTTAATTGATTAGTTTTGTGGGAGCGTTGGAAAATGCACTGTTTACAATATCCTGTACAATCTACAGTAACTTACTGTAAACCAATTATAGCAAAAATACTGTATACTGTACTGTACATTACAATATTGCACATTTACAGCATCATTTATCTTGCTGTATATGTATTTATTGTATACCTTAACTGTGAAATATATGGTAATTTTCATAATGTGACTTTAAAATACAGTAACATACTGCATACAGTAGGAGACAGCTCAAATTACAGTGAAATACTGTGTCATTTACTAAAATCGTTTACTTTTATCGTTTTATGATTGAAACATTGCAAATTTTTTCAACATGATTGAAGGAAAAAAAAAATGTATGGATGGCAAAATGATTACACTATGACAGAAGAAGACTAAAAAGACTAAACAGACAACTTTAATGTCATGTTGATAATGTCTTTTCAAGCAATAATTTCCTTCAGCTTAGTCCCTTATTTATCAAGGGTCAGCAGAGCGTAATGAACCGCCAACTATTCCAGCATGCTTTACACAGCGGATAGCCTTCCAGCTGCAACCCAGTACTGTGAAACACCCATACACACACACACATACATTCACATACACACTCCTACACTTTGGCCAATTTAGGACTGTAGGGGGAAACCGGAACACCCGGAGGCCAAACCCACGCCAACACGGAGAGAACATGCAAACTCCACAAGGAAATGCCAACAGACCCTAAGTAGGTATCGCTGCAGCCCGGAGACCTCCAAGTGGGAGGGATTACACCGCAAGTAGGTTGGGTGACCTCCAAGTGGGAGGGACTTAAACCGCAAGTAGGTTGGGTTTAGGTGGTGTAGGTGGAGCGGATATTCATAAAACACATCAGGTTACTGTGAGGTTGTGTTTAGGGTTGGGTTTAGGTGAAGACATTAATAAAACACAACAGGTTACTGTGAGGTTGTGTTTAGGGTTGGGTTTAGGTGTAGACCTTAATAAAACAACAGGTTACTGTGAGGTTGTGTTTAGGGATGGGTTTAGGTGTAGACATTAATAAAACACAATATTGGACTCATAAAAATAAAATAAATAATAAAAAAATTAATAAAAATTCCAGGTTTTACAGCCCACTTGGAGCTCGAAGGCCCACCCACTTGGATCTCAAGTCCCACCCACTTGGAGCTCAAGTCCCACCCACTTGGAGCTGGCTCCGACCTCCGTTTATACCCTTCTCACTGACCCAGCCAGGACTTAAACCAGCGACCTTCTTGTTGTGAGGTGACAGTGCTAACCACTGAGCCATCGTGCCGCCCCCTTCTCAAATATAAATATCCTAAAATAACTACATAAAGTATCGACTATTCGTTTAAATTAAGAAATGATCAGACATCTCATTTGTTAGTTATTTAAATATTATGCGAGGAACGGCCGGCCTATCACCAATAGATGTTTTTGAATGCTATGCAAATCTTTAAAGCTTTAGCACCTTGAGTAGTCGTATAAGGTCCTGTTTTAGTGATCTGCTTACAATCACGGACTGAAGGATGAAAAATACATTCATACAGTCCTGCAGAGTGTAATGGGTAATATAGAACTATTAAAATATTTGTTGCTAAGGTCGAATGATGGATTGTACGGTTGCTCGGTGGTTAGCACTGTCAGCAAGAAGGTCACTGGTTTGAGTCCTGGCTGTGCCAGATGGCATTTCTGTTTGCATGTTCTCCACCGTTAGGCCTGTCACGATATCTATTTTTTGTTGTACGATTTATTGCACCAAAATTTATCGCGATAAACGATATTATTGTCATTCTAAGACCACTTTAGGCCACTCATTATATAATGCCAGAATGTCAATATAATAGCATCACAACACAAGTACACTCTTCAAAAGAACACACATTATTTTGTTCTTAAGAATATTTAATTTAATTTAATTTAATTTAGTCTTTTTAATAATTTAATGATTAGGCTCTGGAATCAGAATGTGAAAACGCATATCCTAAACAAATAATAATAAATGTTAACAAAAACAAAAGCAAGGTAAAAAGAAACAGAGGCTGCTATATATGCTATTTTCAGTCGTCATGCACCCACATCAAAATATACTTAAGTCATTTATGGTAAATACTAGTGTTTTTTTTAACCACACTGACACTGACACCTCCAATAGAGATAGAGAGGTTGTGCAATCAGCTTAAATGTTGCAAGAATTGTTTTTTACGTATGGTCGATATATATTGCATCACCAAAAATTATTGAGGTCATGTCCACGTATTGTGCGATAAGTCGATATATTGATTATTGTGACAGGCCTATCCACCGTGTTGGCGTGGGTTTCCTCCAGGTGCTCCAGTTCCCCCACAGTCCAAAGACATGCGCTATAGATGAATTGGATGAACTAAATTGGCCGTAGTGTATAAGTGTGTATAGGTGTTTTCCAGTATTGAGTTGCAGCTGGAAGGGCATCCGCTGCGTAAAACATATGCTATGTTCATTCCCCTGATAAATAAGGGTCTAAGTTGAAGGGAAATGAATAAATAGTCCAAAGAGTATTTATGTCAATTCAACAAGAGTTACACATCGGGTTATAAAAATATAAAAAAATATATACTAGTAAAAGCATTATATATGGCACAGGTGTCAAATCCAGTTGCTGGAGGGCCGCAGCTCTGCAAAGTTATGTTCCTACCCTGCTTTAACACACTTACCTGTAGGTTTCAAACAAGCCTGAAGGACTCAATTAGCTTGATCAGGTGTGTTTAATTAAGGTTAAAGCTAAACTGTTCAGAGCTGCGGCCCTGCAGGAACTGGATTTGAAACCTGTGATATATGCATTAAAAAGTCGTACAAAAGTCTCATCAGCATCACACACACCTCTCTGAACCCCAAATCACTGGACCAGAGAGAATAGATCAACAGAAGGCCTTTAATTCAACAGGGTATCCCCAAGAAAAGAGTTGATTTATGTCCAGCCAACAAGTTTAAATATAAAAAAACAAAAAGTCATCATAAAAAGTGGATATTGCCATATAATCGTACGTCAATGAAAAAAATACATGCATGGCATTTTGCAGAAGAGATAAACTAAGCTATAAAAATAACATTAAATGCATATTGAAGACGTTTGTTCGAACATTATGCAAGAGGATGGATTCGTACTCTTGATAAAAAACATATAATTTCAGAAAAGATCATTTGTAGTATAAAAATGTGGAAAAATGATTTCTAAGCATACTTGATGTTTTCGTTTCATGCATCACTGGACCACATTACAGCAACACACCAGCATATATGAACGAGAGGCGGCGAGCATAACAGCATCGACACCTTCAGAATGCAGTTAAAGGGATAGTTCACCCAAAATGAAATTCACTTACATCTACTCAGACTCACGTTGAGTTTGAGGATGCACCGATGTGTTGTACTTATATCAAATGCATTTTGCATTACTTTAAAGCTATCTGCAATAATGTGAAAAAAGCAGATACCAATGATTTAATAATTACATGGAGGCAATAGCCATGATTCCATCCAAAGATGGAAATAAAACTCAAAAATAGAATATTGCATAAAACGTTTACAAATAAAATATTGTTTCCATCCAGTGAGTCAACAAGAACAAAATTGTCACTTCCTGATAAAATGGCAGCAAACCTCAAAAAATAAATGCAGTTTTGTGTAGCAGTATAAGCCACTGTGGGCCGTTCTGAGGACAGTTATGGAGGTAATTATAATAATATAATAATAATACTGAACCACTGTGATGACAGACTTTGGCTAAGGGATTTTAGAATGACCAAAACAACATTTCAGATGTCTTACAATGTCCACTGGTTTGTCCATGAATGTATTCCATCAAGCACATTTTATCATCACATGATCTGTTCAAACAAAAATCACATGAGTTTTTGATGTGCATGCTGGAATGTATTCAGTAAAGGTGCTTTCATCTTAGTTTATGTGCATTTTTTTCTTATTGGATAAAAAGTTTATCCTACTCAGCTTTGCGCATTTTCAAAATTATGTCCACCATGCTCAGGCACCACACATTGGTTAGTTTGGGATAAAACAATAACGAGCTAGAAGCTTTTGTCTACAAGACCTACTGGAACCAGCCTCCAGAAATGATATGTGCTCCAACATTAGGCACACTCAAATCAAGACTCACATCTGTTGAGCTGTGGGTTTACTAAATTAGAACTTTGCTACGTCCAAGAGATCATGCTATTTTTGTCTGTCTTATTCCTTTTAAATATGTTTTAACACATTTTTAATCTGATTTCAGTCATTTTCATTCTTTGTTGTGTTTATTTCTTATACTTATTATCTGGTTATTTTGATTATTTTTGGTTTTCACTGAGTGCTACGGTTTGGTACGGTTTTATGACCATTTCAACCATCAAAATGTACCAAAAAACGAACCGTTACGTACCACTTTTTGAGTACCCTTTCCAAAGGGTACCAAAGGGCGAAGCTAGATGTTCAGCTGAATGCTATTGGTGCTATTGGAAGCACATGATTATTAAAGTGCTTCGATTAGAGTGAAGCGCTAAACAAAAACGGAGCTTTACTTTGACATGTCCTTGAGCGAGAATGATGTCGACTGAAAACTTCTGTCGGACATCATTGGCATCTTTTTGGCAGTGGAAATGTAAGCCTAATAAAGGTGACCAGTGCCGACCCGTACCGTACCACTCAGTGGAAACGGGCCATTAATCTTGTTGTTTAAGTAAAGCACCTTGAATTACCATTGTGTATTAAATGCGCTATATAAATAATATTGCCTTGAAATGCCTTGGACAATTAAAGAAACTCACTTTAGTGAGTCGATATTTTTCTGGAGAAGCCAAATTAATATTCTACATATAGCAAGAGTACTGGCTTAGTTTGTTAAGTTTATTAAACAAATATGTTCTGTTAACTACACTGCAAAAATGATTTTCTTACTTAGATTTTTTGTCTCGTTTGTAGTCCAAATACCTAAAAATTCCTAAATCAAGAAGAATTTTCTAGACAATCGAAACATATTGTCTGCTTTTAAGAAATAGTATGCCAAAATTAAGTGAGTTTTTCCTTGAAACCAGCTAAATAATCTGCCAATGAGGCAAGCAAAATAACATTATTTCAGAAGGAAAAATAAGATTATTTTGCTTACCAGATTGGCAGATTATTTAGCTTTTTTTCAGGAAAAACTCACTTATTACTGGCATATTATTTCTGAAAACAAGACAATATGTTTTGCTTGCCTAGAAAATGCTTCTTGATTTAACAATTTGTAAGTAATTTAAATAGAAAGAAGGCAAAAAATCTAAGTAAGAATATCATTTTTTGCAGTGTATATATTAATATTCTGTCAAATAAAAGGTCATATTACAAATATTGAATAGCAAAAAAAAAAAAAAAACACCTTTTTAGATTGTCATATTTTAAAAAATGAACAAATCTTGTGCTTCTCTAAAAACGTTCGACAGTTGAATATTAAATGGATCTATTCCACATTCATTAAAATTAATTTAATTCAGAAAAAACTACTGTGTGCTATTGACCAATAATGGTACTAGGCATGGGACGATAAGCGTTTACAAGGTATACCACGGTTTGGAAAAGTCTAGGTTATCATACCCCCAAAATTTCTGTAATACCGTCCCTAAGGTATTATTTTATTCTTTTTTTAAATAATTTTATTTTATTTTTATAGGACAACAGCATCTCAAGCAGAAAAAATATCCAAAGATGCCTTTTTAAATTGAAGAAAGAAATCTGTGTTTTTGAAACTAATAAAGACAGCAAAAGTCAATGACTCATTGTAATTATTTAGCCTGATATGTTTACTGCTCCAAAATATTATAAAGCTTTCAAAAAATAAAATATATTGTGTTCAAAGGGGAAAAACAGTTTTTGTTTTTAACCCAGACATTTAAAAATAACATATTTTAGAGCAGTAATCACAATACCGTGAAACCGTGAAATTTTTATCCAAGGTTATCATACCGTCAGAATCTTATACCGGCCCAATGCCTAAATGGTACTGGTATCGAAATTGTCTAAAAAAATTATATATATATCAGTATTGTGTTAATCCTGCCGGTGCATCCTTATGAATTTCTGTTCTCTTCAACACAAAATATTTTAAAGGAATGTGGAAACCTGAAGCCTCTGACATCCTCAGCAGAAAACAAATCCTATGCAATTCAATGACAACATTCTTCAAAATATCGTCTTTTGTGTTCAACAGAAGAAAGAAACTCAAATAGGTACAAGTAGAGAATGAGTAAACGGGTGAACTATTCTTTTAACATCAAGTCTGACCGAAAAAGACTGCATGTCACAGCAAACCTCTACAGTTATATAAGTACTCATGCAAAGCTTCATCGAGGATGGTCTGCTCACACATCAGAGTTGAGACTAAGGTTGGCTAGCTGTGGGTCTGAGTTGATCTCGTATCTGTAATGGTATCCCTCCATATGATCTCTGCAAGCGTCACGGATATTGTAAATCCATCTCTTGATCCCTTTTCTGTTAAGGTAAAGGACCAGAAGGAAGATGACCCCAATGAGGGCAAGAACGAGCCCCAAAAACACATACGAGGGCTCCAGAACGCGATGGATCTCATCCACATGGTTGCTCCAGCATGGGAGCTGCGAGTGCTCCAGGTGTATGAGTTGGGTGTGTTTGAGTTCTCTGGGATTAGCACAGGTCAGATTCAATCGGTCCATCACAAAGTCATGTTTCTCCAACCAAATCAGCATGTCTTCAATGTCACAATCACAGCGCCAAGGGTTTCCTGCGAGTCTGACTCGCAAATTAGGGATTGAACTGAGCTCCCATAGAGTCACGTTGGGCAGAGCTTTGAATGCATTGTCCCGCAAGTCCAACTCTTTCAGCGCTTGATTCTTAAATGTAACATTACTGATGGAAACAAGGGAGTTGTTCCTCAAATCCAAAAGAGACAGCGCTGATAAACCTGTGAAAATGGCCTCAGGTAGGAACACCAGATCATTGTTGGACAAATCAAGACGCGAAACCTTAGGAAGGCGGTGTCTGAAAAGCTCTGCCAACACACCAATGTAGGAGTGATTGTATAAGGATTTGCTGAAGTTAAGAACTTCAATTGCGTTGTCTTGATGTAAAGCCTCAACGCTGAAGTGTAAAATCCTGTTGTCGCTCAGGTCAAGCAAGTGCAGGCTTGGCAAATTTTGAAACGCCTCGGAGTCCAGTTGCTCCAGTTGGCTTCCAGACACATAAAGGTGCGTTAAATGCACCAGAGGTCTGGGGAAAGCTTCATTATTCAGATTCCTCAAGCTGTTTCCATTGAGATTGAGTGTGGTGGTGTTTTCTGGAAGTGGCTGCGGGATGGATCTCAAGTTTTGGCTTTCGCAGTTCACTACAGTGGTTTCGCACAAACACTGGGCAGGACATGTAGATAAAGATGAGCAGGAAGACGTCAGGAAGAGTAAAACGCAGAGAGTCAGGTTACACATGCTCCTTTGCTTTGTCTGAAGTTGAAGCAAACGCAATAATCCAACATTCGACATTTTGTCGCGACAGAAATCAAACGGCGGGAAAATAACGTTCATCAGAGATGAAAGGACCGCGTTTATGAGACTGTAAAATCACACATATTTCTTAGTTTCTTCCCTGGAGGTGTATTATAACTCCTCAGTTGCGTTGTAACTTAGTAGAAAGCCGAACAAATGTAACGAGCTTTAATTTTATGCTCAATATCGCACTTTCATGTCGTAACTTCTTAACGGAGTCCTCCTGACAACAAATATCTCTTCGGGAGTTTCTTCAGAAGTAGTGCACAATCCTCCCGCCCACTCCTGTACAAAAACACCGGTCTGTTATTAAAGTTGTTGGTGTGTTAAAGAGAAAAGGCAGATCCGCGAAGCTGTAAAGGTGTTTTTCTTCGTGTTTTTGAGTTGTAATGTTGGCGGCTCTTACTCTCCGTGACCCGCTGCGTCTGCTTGCGCCGCTCGCCGTGAATGATTCTCCCCCGCCGCTCCCTGAATCCATGCAGAGCACCGCTCACCGGACTGTGCCATTACAGGCGCACAGGGGGAGTCCAGGACCACACACACTTCACACTACAGCAGTTTTTCAAAGTGGTACATTCTTTCTTTCTCTTTTTTTTTTTTAGATGAATGAACATATAAACAAACAACACGACCTTTTTATTTATCATCCTTGTTAAAATATCATTTAAATTGGTCTACAAAACATTTTTTGTACTTTTCTGTTAGTGATCATGTATTGTTAACTTTGTTTGTGTTACATTGTACGTTTTTATACACAAAATTAGTAAAGATAATAGCTAGAATATTTTCCTTGCTGAAATTTCGTTCATTGTTGAATCTCTTAACTTATGAATAACAATAATAATAATAATCATCATCAAAATCATAATCATAATATTTTCCCAGTACTGGGTTGCAGCTGGAAGGGCATCCACTGTGTAAAACAAATGCTGAATAAGTTGGCAGTTCATTCCACTGTGGCGACCCCTGATGAATAAAGGGACTAAGCCAAATGAAAATGAATGAATGAATGATAAAAGAATAATGATAAGCTTCTTAAAGCTTATCTTTTTCTTAATGATGGATGATTTGTAAAGATTTTTTTCTCTTTCTCTTTTTTGTCCTGTTTGTTATTGTATTTTCTCTTCAATGCAGTTATGTTATTCTTCTTGTATTAAAAAAAAAACAACAACAAAAAGAAAACACGTTCTTTATATATCTACATTTCACATTTTAACGTTCCGTTTATATGTTCTATAGGCTATTTGATAGTCATGTGTATAATTTGCAACTAAGAAAGTCAGTTAAGTTCAAATCCTTAAAAAATAAAAGCATGAGGAAATTAAATAATTAAATAATAATTAAGTTTGTTAGTTTAGTTGTTAAGACCATCGATAAACACTGTAAGTGTCATATAGAAATTAAACAGAATCAATATTTTGTAGGCTACTGTTGACAAGTTTGAAAAATAAAACAATGAAAACATACTAAAATAAAGTTTACAGTTCTTTAAGCAGGTAAAGTTATATATATATATATATATATATATATATATATATATATATATATATATATATATATATATATAAAGAATTTTATGACTAAACATATGCAGAATAATAGTATTAGCTAGTTAAATAAATGTAATGACAAATAAATAAATTACAGTTTAAATAATGCATTTATTAAGAAAATTATATATACTTATAATGTAATAAATAAATAATAAAAGTGTAATAATAATTTAATTTTGATAACTAATTTTAACCTATTTTTATATCTGATTCCATCATTTTTATTGCTTATGATATCTAATTATTTGATTATAATAATTAAAAAAATATTCTACTAATTCAAATGTGTTTTATTATTTTGCTATGTTTATGTATCTTATATGCTATATTAATTCTATGGAGGAGAAAACCTGCAAAAACAATAAATAAATATATAAATGTGTATATCTATCTATCTGTCTGTCTGTCTGTCTGTCTGTCTGTCTGTCTGTCTGTCTGTCTAATAAATAAAAAATGTGCAAATGTATAAATCCATAGATGCTGCATAAAACTTTAAATGAATAAATAAATAAATATGCAAATGAATAAATAAATGATTAAATAAATTCATAGATTCCCACATAAATAAAACAATTAATAAATAGATACACAAATAATTAAAAATTGTAAAAGAAAAATCCACAAACTCCTGCATAAATAAATAAATAAATAAATAAATAAATAAATAAATAAATAAATAAATAAATAAATAAATAAATAAATAAATAAATAAATAATAGAACGGGCCGATATATGAATAAATATAAAACTGATAAATAGTATGGGCAGATAAATAAATATATGAATAATAGATAGTGCAGGCAGATAAATTATTAAATAAATTGCATGAATATTGGGTGAATAAGAAATGCTAAATTCTTTTCATTCACCCAACATTCGTGTAATTTATTGAGTAATTTATCTGCCTGCCTGCCTGCAGGAATGTGTCGATATATATATATATGTGTATTTTATGTATTGTTTTAGTTATGCAGGAATTTATGGATTTATTTAATCAATTATATTACTGCTTATTTATTAAGAATATTTATCTTTTAATACTTTTTTTATCCAAACATTTCTACTGGCGCCTAG
The DNA here is from genome assembly GCA_903798035.1 of Danio albolineatus. NCBI lineage: Eukaryota > Metazoa > Chordata > Actinopteri > Cypriniformes > Danionidae > Danio > Danio albolineatus. The sequence continues at coordinate 4,095,758 of CAIGQQ010038338.1, forward strand.
CAGCAGTTCTTGTTGCCTCTTGGGGTTCCTCGGATGTACCCCAAATTGCAAACCCCTGCATTAAAACAACAGAAAGTTCTTTGGTTGGTCTGTCTAAACATACAAATGTTTTTGTATGATCATGATTATGATTATATTGTCATGTTACTATGTGAAAGGCATGCCCCGTAAGCCCCGCCCTCTTGATGCTGACGTAAGAGAAGGGACTCCCTTGCCAACTCTCCATGTCATTAGCAACTAGCTCACAACGGAGTCTGTCAAATAAACCATTTAACGTATATCACAAACAACATGAGCTCCTACATTAAAATAATGTTTGTGTCGCAAGTGCAAGACACGATTGTAAAGTATTTCCCTGCTGAACCGTCCAACGTAAAATGACAATACGGTCTGCAAGTAGAGCCCTCCAATAAAATGTCAGGATCAATGTTTTACGGGCCAATCAGAATCCGTTTTGCTCTTGCGTGCCTCAAACAGCTCTTACTTAACCGTCTAACTCTGCGGCAACATATTGAACGTTATTGTAAAACACAAACATTCCGTTTAAAGATGTTTCACTGGATTTGCCGTAAAGAGGGAAACACAAACAAGGCCTTTTCTTTCATCTAGCATCAGGTGAGTGAGCGATCGCAGCAATTTGGCAGTATTTTAGCACACAGTTCAGCCCAATATGGTTCATAAGACGATGATGTGTCAGTCACTCAGATCGCAGACTTCATGACCGATTTAATCTTTTATTGTGTGAAATACTCGACCAGTTCGTGTTTGAGAGGATTGTGTGTTTTCCCGGGGTAGCTCGCAGTGTTTGTTTTGTATTTATTGTTGTCCCAGACTGACGTCGAGCGAGTCAGACATTTGCTTTCTTCAACTGTTTAACGTTAAATAATCTAACAAAACAATACTGAAGTGTGCATTTATGATCGCTAAATTAATGCTCATTAATATCAGGAACCTAATGCAGTAGTAAAACCCAAGCGGATGCCATATTTAGCTGATGGAGGAGGTATTTGGTAGGTGTCAAACTACCTCTGCTCTTTTACACTTGACAATGATGGTTGTGTTTTTAGCTGTTAGCTATGTGTTAGCCATTTGCATTAATAGTTGCTCTTATTATATTTAACATTATATGGAGGCTGCATTGCATTGATTACAGTCAATTAAATAGTGCTGATGTTGTTTTTAAGTCAAACTTAAATGCTATTTCAGACCCAATATTCAATTATCACGGTAAACAATATAGAAAATGTTAAAATTATGAATGTGCTTGTATAAAACCTACTTTACCTCAATGTCAAACTACCTCTGCTCTTTTACACTTGACAATGATGGCTGTGTTTTAGCTGTTAGCTATGTGTGCTTTTTAATATCCTTCCATTAATAGTTGCTCTTATTTTATGTAACGTTAAATGGAGGTTGCATTACAACTTACTTGGAAATTGTATTATTCTTGCCATAATTTTAAAATCTAAGGCAAAGTTAGCTTAATATTTGCACATTATGACTTTCTTCTTAATAATATAATTTCATAAAAGTATTCTTTGCAAGTTCTAAATAGGAAAATTATATTTGCAGCCAATGACTGCCAATGTACAACACTTTTCTGTCAATTAAATAGTGCTAATGTTGTTTTGAAGTCATTCTTAAATGCGATTTCAGACCCAATATTCAAATTTTCATGGTAAACAATATAGAAAATGTTAAAATTAATGAATGTGCTTATATAAAACCTACTTTACCTCAATGTTAAACTATCTCTGCTCTTTTACACTTGACAATGATGGTTGTGTTTTTAGCTGTTAGCTATGTGTTAGCCATTTGCATTAATAGTTGCTCTTACTGTATTTAACATTATATGGAGGCTGCATTGCATTGTTCACAGTCAATTAAATAGTGCTAATGTTGTTTTGAAGTCATACTTAAATGCTATTTCAGACCCAATTTTAAAATTATCATGGTAAACAATATAGGAAATGTTAAAATTAATGAATGTGCTTATATAAAACCAACTTTACCTCAATGTCAAACTACCTTTGCTCTTTTACACTTGATGGTTGTGTTTTTAACTGTTAGCAATGTGTGCTTTTTAATACCTTTCCATTAATTGTTGCTCTTTTATGTAACGTTATATGGAGGTTGCATTACAACTGACTTGGAAACTGTATTATTCTTGTCATATTTTTTTAAAATTGAGGTTGAGTTGGCTTTATATTCGCACATTAGGAATTTCTCCTTAATAATATAATTTCATAAAAGTATTCTTTGCAAATTCTAAATAGGGAAATTATATTTGCAGCCGATGACTGCCAAAGTACAATACTGTTCTGTCAATTAAATAGTGCTAATGTTGTTTTGAAGTCATTCTTAAA
>CAIGQQ010038338.1:4098133-4129574 GCA_903798035.1 Danio albolineatus
AATGTTAAAATTAATGAATGTGCTTATATAAAACCTACTTTACCTCAGTGTTAAACTATCTCTGCTGTTTTACACTTGACAAAGATGGTTGTCTTATTAGCTGTTAGCTATGTGTGCTCTTTAATACCTTTCCATAATTAGTTGCTCTTTTTTTATGTAACGTTATATGGAGTTTGCATTACATTGTTCACAGTCAATTAAATAGTGCTAATGTTGATTTGAAGTCAAACTTAAATGTGATTTCAGGCCCAATATTTAAATTATCATGGTAAACAATATAGAAAATGTTAAAATTAATGAATGTGCTTATATAAAACTAACGTTAACTCAATGTTAAACTATCTCTGCTCTTTTACACTTGACAATCATGGCTGTGTTATTAGCTGTTAGCTATGTGTGCTTTTTAAATACCTTTCCATTAATAGTTGCACGTTTTTTAAGGAACGTTATAATGGAGGTTGCATTACTACTTACCACGAAACTTATTATTCTTGCCGTATTTATTTTTTAAATTGAGGTTGAGTTGGTTTTATATTTGTACATTAGGACTTTCTCCTAATAATATAATTTCAGAAAAGTGTTATTTGCAAATTCTAAATAGGGAAATCATATTAGTAGCCAGTGGCCAACCAAGTACAACACTGTTCTGTCAATTAAATACTGCTAATGTTGCATATTAATATTCAACCTTTAATCCAATATATAAACAAAATAATCATATTGCAATTTAATTTTAATTAATTAATTAATTATTTTTTTTGTAATGAGTATTGCGATTGCGACTTTGGCAACTGTTTTTGCTTTTTCAAACAAGCTACATACACATAACATACACACATTCTAAATGTATTCAGTGCACAAGAAGTGCACAACAAAACATTTCACAATGAAATAACAGTATTAAGTAAAAAAAAAATGTAGTAAAATTGTCTTTAAAACAGACAACATGAACAAATAAAGATGAACTAACCTCAGTTCCAGTCAGAACAATAAATAAAAACTAACGTAAATCAAAACCACATATTCGGTTCTCCCTCTTGGTCGTGCGTGGAGTGAGCTCTGATTGGTTAACATCTTTCTCCCACTCCGCTTAGCTGTAATTGCCTGGTGTACACATTAAAATCATGCGCACAGGAACGTATTCTGAATAAAAATCTAAATAAATTAATAGATAAAATTGCAGCCTTACGTGATTTAGAAATTGCATGTGCTTAACCCTTTTTTTTTAAAAATTATTATTATTATTTTTTTTTTTGTTCAACTATATATATTTTTTGTGATTTAATTGCACAGCCCTAGTCTTGTGTCAACATTAAAATATTCATATAATATTATAAATATTCATACATAGCACCCACTTTTTTTTTAATGAAAAATATTTTTATATGAAAATGTACCCATTTTTATATGAGAAAGCGGAACCAATTTAAATGCTTTGCTTTGATTGGTTAAAAACGAGTTTGTGTAGTCACAAGTACAGATTTAGAAGAAGCCTTTCGTATGATCTGCATAATTGTGCAGCCTTCTAATCCAGTTTTCTCTCTTTTTAAGGCACCTTTTGCAATTATGGAGGCCTAAATGGTGGATAGTTTTGGGGGGAAGGAGTCTTTCCCCTCATAGCCGGTGGACTATTTGAATGGACTATAAAGAACCGAAGGATTTGCCTTTTGTAAAATACGACACAGATTACAGGTTAACTTATTTTTGAGTCAACTGGAATATATTTATAAGATTTTGTACAGAATTGTTTTGTATTTTCTTTGATGTTGATGATAGTTCCCGATGTGTTGTGGAATGCGTCGCTGATATGGTGGACTGAGATGAGCTAGATCTTCAGTCTGGGGTCGCTAGGGTGCCGTGGAACCTCAACACATGCACAATTCTAGCGCCCCAAATTCACCAATCCATAACGCGTTCAGTATTTTTTTATTTTTATTATTATTACTATTATTTTTAATTTCTTTCCATGCTTTTTTGCAGTCGTTTGAGAAAATAGTTGCTTGGTGAGTCTGAGAAATTGAAACATTAAGCAAATATTGTGAGGGGTTTGGGTTATTTTTTGGGTTCTAGTTTAGCGGGTGGGAAGCAAAAATGAATCTGGGAACTCCAGACTGCACGCCGAAGTGCCGTTCTGAAAGGCACGCGGATGACGTGATCTCCGCTTTGACCAGCGGTTCAGAGGCCTGTCTGCGGGCCTTCCTGTCTGTTCACTGTCACAATGCGGCTACTCTGCGGGATGAGTTCGGGCGCACGGCTCTCCACCTCGCAGCCTCCATGGGAAAGCGGGAACTGCTTCAGTGGCTTCTGGACTGTAAACATGCTGACCTGTTGGCGAAGGACAAGGAGTCTGGCTGGACTGCACTGCATCGCAGCGCCTTCTATGGGCAAATTCACTGCCTCATCACACTCATCAAGGTGAGAACGGAGTCAAACTTTTCACTGACATGTCAATACAGTATAGAGACTCAGACTGATTTAATGCAGAAGTTCATTAGAGATGTAACTGAATAGAAATGTAATATTGTAATCATAGTGACCAAAATAAGGCACATGCACAGATAATTTTCACACTTTCAGTGAACTGTCATCCCATTATAAAATCGCTGTGTTTAAGACCTGTTTTTTTTTTTTTAATCTATTATTTTCACTGCCTGACTGAGATGCGGTATAAAGTAGGTTTGATACCGGGCAAGAAGCGCTGCATTAAATTGCATTGTTCTGCGCCATGTCTTTAACCCTATAAGACCTGAAATATCACAAAATAGGCAAAAAATTCTACTTTGTTTTTTAAACCATCTTGCAAAATTCCCCCCAAAAATTGCCATATACATTTTTTCATGATATTTATTTTGCCTCACAGTTAGTACCTCAGGTGCCTGTGCAACTTTTTGATCACAACATTGTTCATTTTAATTACAAGAAAACAAATTTTCTCATAACTTTTTGACATTTCAGGCCGTTTCCTCTTTGTTTTTACCTGTTACCCGATATACCAGTTGTATATCAAATCATATACAACAGATTAATAAACAAAGAATTGATCAGGCGGATATTATATAAGTCTTAAAAACTTGTGTATCAAATATTATACGTTCAGCTTTACAGGGTTAAAATATAGACTTTATTTTATCACAGTATTTTCAATGGTGTTTCTGTGCTCTTTGCTGCTACTGCCATTTTTTTGTTAACATTTACAATAGGGTTAGTTTGTTAATGCATTTACTAACATGAACTAATCATGAACAACCCTTGTACAGCATTTATTAATCATAATTAGATGTTAATAATGCATTAGTAAATGTTCAAGTCCATGCTTTGTAACATTAATGCACCGTGAGTTAACGTGAACTAACAATGAACAACTGTATTTTCGTTAACTAACATGAACAAATACTGTAGTAAATGTACAGTATTGTTCATTGTTTGTTCATGTTAGTAAATGCATTAATTACATACCTATCAACATTGAGATGTGAAAATAAGGGAACCACCCCCTTCCTCCCCCCCCCCAAGAGCAATGAATGAACCACATTTATTATGTTTTTTCGTTTGATTACATAAAATAACAGATGTCACTTTAAAATACATTATAATAACATTAAAATGAAAGCATTCAATTGCTTTCCTAACTTTTTTTATGCTCATTTAGCTCATTTAGTTGTGTTTGGGGAAAAAAACACACCAAGATCGACATCTTTAGATGTTGTTGTTGTTATTATTATTAATCATGTGCATATGTCTGTTCAAACACACACCCAAAACCCAGACTTTAGCCCTGCTTCAAATCGCATGTACAGAATCCGTTTGGGAAACATCTATTTATCACTATGGAGTCTATTTAAAGCATCTATTTATCACTATGGAGCGCGTCTGACAGTCACGCATCACTATACAACTTTTTTGAGGATTGCGTAGGAGCGACAGCACCTGTAATGAAAAGGAAAGGGAATCCTGCAGTTTTAATATTTATTTCAAAGTGTTTCATGCCTAAATAAACCGAAAGCACAGAACCGACTCACATTTAAGAGCAATGGGCGGCCCCTGGTGGTTCGGCGGTATGGGTTGCGTATAGGGAGGATCGTCTCTTCAGAGAAAGACTGAAAATACAGGAGAAATGTGGGAAAATACATTTACGGGATGATAGTGGGATGGAACTGTAAAATACAGGAGAATCTTGGGAAAAACAGGAGGGTTGACAGGTATGATTAACATTAACTAATAAACCTCATTGTAAAGTGTGAACCTTAAAAGGAACCTTATGAAATTGAAATGTCACATTAAGTTTGTTGGTGGCTGAAAAACACCTGCTGTGCATATAATAATAATAATATTATTGTTATTATTAATATTATTATTACCACCTATATTATATCATGGTTTTGTTAAATTGACCTGAATATGTTCCAAAAAATAATGTCACACACACTTAAGGAATTTCTCCAGGTTTTGTTTCTGATAATGAACAAACAACATAAAATTTGCAGCTTTATGGCTGTATTTACAGCTTTAACAACGGATTTGTTTATATATTTTTGTAATATTTTATGAATATTTTATTGATTTTTTTTTTTTTTTTGTGCTTCTATTCACCTTAATCTCTGCATATGAGCAGATGCAGCCATTTGGATCTTTTTTGGCTCGAGACTTCTGGTCTCATTCACTTCCATTCATTTTTAGACGTTAAAGCTTGTTTTGCTGCTTGATGTTGCAAACTGATATTTTCTTCTTATATTATTCTGCTTTGACTGTATAGTCATGCAATGACTTTGATAGTTTTCTGCTGTTTATTGTTCTTAGACATTTCTCTCATAGGCGACTGAATCAGAAGTTCTAAAACAATCGCAAAAATGAGCGCACTTCAGTATTGAAGAATAAGGTCAATAGGTTAATTTGATTTTCTTATTCAGGGTATTGTTTATTTTAGCTGCACTTGGAAGACTACCTCACATGGATCCGTGTTTACCTTGTTTTTTCACAAAACTGCATAAAAGGGCTTTATAAAAGTTAAAAGGTGCTGTTTGCTGTGCAATTTTTCTTACTAATATTGCAATTTAAGATTGTGAAGTCAATAGTGTGTACCATACACTTTTTAAATGAAAGGAGTATACTTTAAACCAGTGGTTTAAACTTTAAACCAAAACAAAGAGAGGGTGGGACATAGTGTAGCTCCTCCCTTTAAAAAAACAAAACAACCATTAGTGTTTTATTTTCTCACAGCTCCGCCAGTGGGAGTGGTTGAGATCAAGCGCATCAAATGGAAAGCAAATGAGAAGAAGGGGAGGGGCATGTCACACTAGAGAGCATTTGATTGGTTAAGATTTGATAAGAAACTGAAGTATGAGGTGACTTGAAATAAATCGTTGATCCATTTAGGCGGAAGTGACACATTTCTTTCACGTTTATATCAGTTTTATGTCTTTAATGCAAATTTTGTGATTGTTTTGTACCACACTAGCTTAAAGATATACTTGAAGACTAACATACCGATACTAACATCTAAATAATGTTATTTAAATATCACTTGGCCTTTAAAATCAATTACAAAAATGTTCATTTTTCATTCAAAGCTGGTGGATTTTTGGAAGTTTTATGACACTTATGTGGTATGAAAATGAACCTGACTCTCCACTGTCATGCATATCTAAATGAAAAGCTCTAAAAATGCCGTTTGGGAATTGATTTTGTTCATGGAGTATGGACACAATGAGTAAATAATGTTAATTGGCCTCCTGGCTGATATATCTGAGAGCTGCTGCAGGTTTTGAAACGCATTGGACTGTGGAACAGGAATCACCAGGGCTGCTTTATATTCTCCATCCATTCCATTGGTTTATTGGCTTGCATGGTTGTCTTTGATTTAAATGTGTTCGGGTCGTGCTTTTAGAAAGGCCTCTGTTTAAATGTGTTTGTTTAACGTCATTACATTTGAAGGACTCAAGTGCATTGATTGTAATCTTTATACTTTTTATTATAGTATTATTCAAACCACCACCAATTTGTCAACAATGTTTAATCTTTTTAAATATAATCAAATGTATCATATTTTTGCGTTCCAGCGTGGAGGATCGATGTCCATGCAGGATAAGGAGGGTCTTTCTGCGCTGGACCTGACCATGAAGGACCGTCCTGCTCATGTTGTGTATCGAAACACTGGTAATTAAATTGGTTCCATTTCCTCACTACTATTCATTTCACTCTACCAACTCTCATTTATGATATCGTTCTCTTTTAAATGTATATTTTTCTCAATCATTCTTCCTCTTCCATATCAGTGTTACGGAAAACCTTTGAGTAATGTTTATACGTTTGTTTTCATGCAGTAAAAGCATGGTAACACTTTAAATTAAGGTTAAGGCATAAGTTAACATGGATTAACACACCCGATAAGCGTTACTTAATGTTAACTAAAACATAAGCCGCTTTTCCACTATCGTGCTGAACTGTTCTTTATGCTGAACCGTTCCATTGCGTGCCAAACTGGGCCATACAGCACAGATACGGTTTCATTTTCCACTGTCATGCTGCAACAAAGCTCTTTGAAACATTACACAAAACGCATCAGTAGTTGCCTTGGTAACTCAATGTAAACTGCTCCCTTTGTTCAATTAAATTTAAATAATAGCCGAAACAATTTTTTTCATGTTCATAAAAGCGAAAGCAACCATGTGAATAAGCACTGTTATGCCGCTCTCTCATACGAGGTGCTAAATATACACGTCACAGCACCTGTATTTATTTAGAGGTCATATGTTGTGCGGCTCTGGGCAAAATTAAAATGTAACGTGATGATTGAAAGTGATTGGAGGTGGAATAAATAATATATTTCAAATCTCCGTACATAACAGAAATATAAACAATGATAATGCAACAATAATAGTGCATTTGTATTATAGTGGCAGAAATATATTTTTGGACAGGCCTTGTCAAAAGTGAGTGGGCACTTTCACTAATAAAAAATATAGCACATAAATGCTTTCATTTTAACAATCAATTAAATTACACAGCGGTGTTATATCAAAAGTTGATAATGATTTAAAATATACACCTTGATGGTAAAAACAACGGGGAACTGAACCTTTCCTTACCCTAACCGCTGTTTTCAGTATTTGTCGTTTTTACTTTAAGATATTTCTATAATTTGATACTTTTTGTTAAATGACAGCAATAAAATATTGTTTATTCGTAAGTCATGGTGATTTTTCTTTCACTACTTGTGTATGTTAACAAATAAATACAAATTAATTATAATTCCTTAAATTATCTTATAGTTCCCAATTTGGGTCGTGGCTTGATCACCATGTTAAAATGTGGGTCCCATGGCCAAACCAGTTGAAAACCACTGCTCTTGTCCATTTCTATATTCAGTTAAAAATAACAGCATGCATATTATTCCAAATATAATACACAAAATATTTTTCTTAACTCAATACAAATCAGATTTCTATACATTTAGCAGTTCTCCAAAGCAAGCATCAAGCAGCACTAATATGCATTGTAGTAGTACTAAAACAGCACTATTATCTTCATTCATCTTTTCTGAGTTGTTTAAATGTTGTGATCCTGAAGAATGATGAAGACCCTAATAGTGTACATACCACGAGATTTTAAAAGCTTAAAGGTGTTCTAAATTGGGCTTCAAATGAAGTGGAGGCTTGCACCCAGAAACAAATGGCAAATAAAATGGCTTTATTGACTTCAGGCTTTTTTCTGATCTCATCCCAGACCTTACTGAAGTGTACACTTGGGGAAACAACACCAATTTCAGCTTGGGACATGGAAACCAGGAGAGCAGACAGCATCCTGAGATCGTGGATCTGTTTTCAAGATCTGGGATCTATGTGAAGCAGGTAAATGTTAAGGTTTATATAGTGTCTTTTATGTTTTTGACTATTTAAATGACAATTCTGTGACAAATGTCTATGTTCATTATAATATGTTGAATGCTCATTATGCTTGCCAAAAATGTGTTTTCTTTTCTATTTTTTAATCTTAATTTCGAGCAATATGTGGTTTGAATTAGTGCTTTATGCTTCTGACTAAAATCAGAATCACAAAACGAAGATCATGATTTTTTCACGATTCTATAGATGAATATCTAGGCTATTATTATTGTTAACATCTCAAACCTATGGTAAAACAACGCTACTAATATTAGGTCTATGTGTAGGTCTACTGTTGGTTAAAATGCTAATTTTATAGACTTTGAATGGTAGATTTGAACAGACTTCAAATATGTCCTGACATGTGCTTGTCATTTGTCATTGACAACATTATTAGACCCTTTTTTTTTCCATTGGTAAAATGAGACATTTGTCATTATCAGGTTTCCTCTTGCATTGTATTTAATGCTATATAGGCTAGAGTAGATATACTGACACTGTTAAACATTTATTTTCATGCACAACACCTTGTGATTCCCTATGAAAGAAGAAAAAAAGCATATCAAATGCTTGTGGTAGGCTAATCATAACTCTATGCAATATGATGTGCTCGCCAGTTTCACTTTGACTTTGTCACTCTGAGAACAAAATATACACATTGAAGTCATACTTCCCGCGTGGCTCCAAAACAATTGCTCTGTGCAACAAACTGAACATTATTTACAACTTCATTAACTGTTGTTCACAGTCTATGCGGGTTCTGTTCACTAAAGTAGGCATCATTAGCGTGCACGCTCGTGTGCTGTAGTAAACAAACATGATTTCGCGGCCGTGAATACGTCATCAAATTAAGACAAATGACATTTTTGGGTGAGTTGTACCTTATAAATACAGTATGTGACACTTTTGATGCCATTTGCTGTCCATGTTGCTTTGAAGCCATGTGTGTTTGCCTTTATGCTTCTCTCCTGACCTTGAAAATATAACTGTCTGAATCGCAAAAAAGCTGAATTTAAGATCGTGTGTAGGGTCGACTCGATCGTGATCTTTTTCCGATTAATCATGCAGCTCTACTTTGAACTATGAGGGACAATTTGAACTGAGTTTGAACAATTCTTTAAAATTATTATTATTATTATTTTTATTTTATTTTTTTTCCGTTTTTAAAATGAAAAATGATCAAATTAATCAATAATCATTATTATTATTATTATTATTATTATTATTATTATTATTATTATTATTATTAATAATGGATTTAAACTTTGCAGTTAATCAGTGTTATGATTTTAGGTCATATTGTCCAGTCCTACTTCTTACCAGAGTTGAGGCATTTGTAAGAGCTCAACAGTGCTTACTGATGTAGCTAATACCTCGCTTTGGAGTGGACTTTGTAACTTGGCAGATCTTCTTCATGCTCAGCAACAGCGCATTAAATTAAGTTGCTCATTCAAGTTTCATTTTCCTTTATTCGGTTTACCTGCTGTTTTTTTTTTTCTTCAGAAATTTTCAAGATTGACAATCTGGACACTCTTAAAGTTGTAGTCCTTCTGTTGGAAACTCCGAAGCGAAGACTGGGAGACTTTGAGGTGTTTTTAAACAGGATTCTTTAGTTGAGCCTGCAGTTGGCAAAAAGTCAACGTGCTACATCAGCTGCGTCCTTTTTCATTGTCCAATTAAATGAAAGCAGAGGTGGGGTTTCCGTTGAGGTGACCGCAGTGTTTGTGTTGTCAAGATGACTATGGAGACTTTTAAAGATGGAGATGAGACTAGTGGTCGCTGTTTCGAGTTTTCCAGAGCTGTATGACTCATGAACATCACAATATTATTAAATATTACAATTATAACAATATCAACAGCAGCGTTCGTGCACAAAACTGAGCTGATTCAATGGTTGCCTATAGGATCAAATTCCCACCCAAAGTATCGCGGTCTTAGATAAAAAAAAAATTATGCGCAGAAATTAAAAATATTCACGTTGCATGTAAATTATAACTAAAATGCTAACTGAACGCAGAATAAGAAACAATGAGGTACTGAAAGATAATGAGCATGAATCAAAAATGGAGGCACGTTTAGAAAAAAAACAGTGTTTTGTCTGTCCTTTTTCGGAACAACTGATTTTGTCTAAACGCATTTTCATTTTTGATTCACGCTCATTATCTTTCAGTTCATGACCTCATTGTTTCTTATTCTGCATTTAGTTTTCGCTTTTGTATGTTATAATTTTACAAGCAATGTCAAAATTTGCATTTATATGCATTTTTTAATTAGTTTTTTTACTGCCGTGATACTTTAGGCGAGAATTTGGTCCCATAGTTGCCTAGCAACATAAAAAGCGCAGGCCTCTTCATTTTTTCCCTTTTTTTCGTCAATAAAAAAAGCCAGTGTTGCTAGGCAACCACTGAATCAGCTGCATTTTCTGCACAAGCGCTGCTGTTGAAATTGTCTGCCTCTGCTTTAATTTGATTGGACAGTGAGTTTCTGCTCAGAGTTGACTTTTTTTTTTAGATGCACAGAGCGTAACGGCAAAAATGTGTGCTGCAGCGGGCGTTAACGCGAGGCGCGCATCGTGCAAAACACCCCCGCCATTACAAAACCATTAAAAAAAGGCGCCTTTGATTGCAAAAAGTGTGTTCGGTCTTATCGGCTGTTTAGGGTTGCCTCCAAACTCTTCTGATTGGTCCACTGCTTTCAGGCCTGACAGTGATGAGCTGCACTGCATGTGAAAGTTGAAGATCTTTCAACTTCACAATGCCTCTAAAAAATGCAGCGCTCGCATGCGGGATGCTTCAAAAGATGCGAGGCACAAGCGTGACATCTCAAACGTCCATCAAGAGCATGTTTACATTGAAAAACAATAGAAATGTAGCACGTTGGAGATGAAAAACACATTCTGTTTGAACAGACACTTACACTGTGATTTATATAGGTATATATGTTATTGGGCTGTGCTTAAAGGTGGAGACAAACCATTGGCATGAACATTTGAACAAAGAATGTAAATAAAGTAGAAAGATGAAAGGCTCTTGTATGGACTCTGAGTTTCAGCCACACTGATCTAATCAACAAAACCGAGTCCCTCAGACATCTGCATTATCACAGATTTACACTTAGGAGTGTTGCACTGACAACATCTCTACTTGAAAGAGAACAGGGGAACCAATAAAACTTTAAAGACTGTCACAGTGACCTGACTCATTTAACATGCAATGGAGGAAAAACAGGCCAGGCAAAAAAACAAAATAAACGTATCAAATTTACAATGCTTACTGTATCAAAAAAACAGCCATTTTTACATTTCTATTACTCCACTTCATTCATTTTCTTTTCGGCTTGGTCCCTTTATTAATCTGGGGTCACCACAGCAGAATGAACCGCCAACTTATCCAACATATACTGTATGTTTATGCCCTTCCAGCTGCAACCCATCTCTGGAAAACATCCATACACGCTCATTCACACACATACACTATGGACAATTTAGCTTACCCAATTCACCTGGAGCCCATGTCTTTGGACTTGTTGGGGAAACCGGAGCACCTGGAGGAAACCCACACAACCACAGGGAGAACATGCAAACTCCTCACAGAAATGCCAACTGACCCAGCCGAGGCTCGAGCCAGCGACCTTCTTGCTGTGAGGCGATCGTGCTACCCGCTACGCCACTGCTGCTGATAAGCCATATAGCGTTTTGAAATCCTCCTCTGCATTCCCCATGGTGCATTCAGTCTAGCAGGACATAATCTCCCCAGGGTTGTGTGTGACAACAAGAGGATGGTAAAAAAAAAAAAAAAACAGAGGACCTGCTTGTGTTGTCTTGATAACAGGCTCCTAACAGGGACCTGCTTAAGAACAAACCTCTCCAAGGGTCCTTGCAAACCACCTGAGGAAACGTAGACCTCTCTGTTTCCCTGTAAATTGATCTTGAAAATGAATTCCCTCAAGGATGAAAATGACGTTCTTGCTGTTAGAGACTCTCTTTGTGCTGGAACTTGCACGTGTTGCAGATGTGATTCCTCTTTTTCAGGACTTTCCAGTGCTGGTTTGTAGCCAGAAAGCCCTTCCCTTGTTCTTTGGTCTGTTGAAATCAAAATATATTTAGAAAAATGCTGGTATTTACTCTCTTGCATGTTTTTTTTCTTCTCCCTAATATGGAAGTCAATGGCTGCCAGCAACCAGGATTATTCAGAATGTCCTGTTTTGTGTTCAACAGAAGTAAGAAACGTGAAAGGTTTAGAACTACATGAGAGAGAATAAAGGTAGAACCAAAACCTTACTGGGCTAGAAGTAGGATCTGCTTACATCAGGGGCTGAGGGCAGGGTAACCGTGACCAACAAGACGAATAAAAAAACTGGTTTGAGTTGGGGATCACGATCTCGATTCGACCCAACACACGATCTTAATTCAGCTTTTTATGATTCTGCCAAATATTTTTTTTAAGGTCAGAAGAGAAGCATAAAGGCGGTTCCACAAGTCTTCAAACTGACATGGACACCTCCAAATGACGTTAAAAGTGTCACATACTGTATTTATAAGGTGTAATTCACCCCAAAAAATAATTTCTGTCTTAATGTATTGATGTATTCGCAGCTGTCAAATCACTCGTGAGCTGACCGCGAGCTGTTTGTTTACTACCTATAACGCGCACATGTGCACGCCAATGACGCCAGTCACACTTTATTTTGATGGTTCGTTTGTTGAATTTACGTTACATTGCAACTAATTCTCATTATATTACAAGTAGACTGTTAGGTTGGGGTGAGGAGTAACCCCTTGAGTAAGCTCTTGATTTATTAATCAATATACGTTCCTACTGTCAACTATGGTCATGAGCTGTGAGTGGCAGTGTGCACCCTTAAGCCTGGTTTATACTTCTGAGTTGAGTGATCACCGTGGCCCACGGCGCATGCAATGCGCGTTGTTGTGCATTTATACTTCTGCATCTTGTATGTGTTTCTTTGCAATAACACTTCCGAAACACTAGCTGGCAGTGAGTTGTTTATGTTCCTCTGTGTCGAATTTCTTCGGTGTTGTGTTTTTTCTGAACGCTACCTTAATGTAGAAGTGCCTCAAACTCGCTCATTTTGAGGCAGGAACCGGCGGACATGCAACAACTTTAATAATAATGTAAACACAAAGCAACAGTTTCCATTTTAGAGCTCCTTCACAGGACTCGACACTTGTTAACACCCGCTCCATAGGGCTTGAGCGGCTCTCACTCCAGGGTTCAACGCTAAGGATTTTTTTTTACTGGCCTGATCAGGCCAGTGGTTCCGTTTTTTTGTTGTTGTTTTTTTTACTTGCTCTGCCAAAATTTTCAGTAGCTCTACCAAAAAAAAATGTGTCAAAAATCCAGACTTAAAATATTTTATAACTGTTAATAAATGTAAAATGAGCAAAATTCAAGTATTTTACTGCAGTTCTAAATTATTTAACAAAATGTGGCTCACTTGCCAAACTGATGTGCAAACCATCACTTTTTTTTTTTGTCATGTTATACCCGCTTAAAATGCATCATTCCAGAGTTTCTGAGTTGACAGTGAGAAAACAAATTGTACCATATTTGTTCAGTCCATATGATCCCATATGATATCATTTAACATGAGAGGCTTGGCGACATCTAAAAGAAGCAATATACAAAAGAGGTGCTTCTTAATACAAAAAAAAGATAAAAAAATTAATTAATAGTAATAAAAAAACAAAACAAAAACGGTCATATAATCTTGAATCACAGATGTTTTGTTTCAACCTCATAATTTGATGTTGCCCCCATTTTGCCATCTCGTTACTAGGTTATGGGAAAAAAAATAACGTGCTCCACATCCAATCAAATTCCTAAGAGGAACTGAAAAGCAGTATGGTGTTGACGAAATCACAGAGATGGAGACATTTAAAGACACAAACTTTTTTTTTCCGTTCTAAGACTGTATTTGCACGTAATTGACAAATAGTCGCCAGCAAAGGAAACTTTAGTGATAAGGCAGTACTGGCCCGATCGGGACTATAACGGTCCTGTCTGCTGTCCCAAACATCTCTCACGCTGGCCCTGGGCCATCGGACAGTCCTTATTGTTGAGCCCTGGGATCTCTCTCACCCAGGAAGAACTGCTCCTCCACATTGGAAGGAAGCGTCTGGGGAGAGGAAAGTCTAAAGCTAAAACTTCTGCCCCCGTCACCCAGTCCCAGAAAAGTGAATGAAAATATATGGATTGATGGATGAGTGGATTAACAAAGCAGCGTGCCAGACAAGCACTGGCTCTGAACTAGCGCTTTGTCCATGCTAGTGGAAACAGGTGAACTTTAGGGCGACTTTCACTTCATTGGCATAGTTGACCCTGAAAGCTCTGCTCATGCCAGCATCATGCTTTTAACGGTGGATAAGTTTCCCTTTTTCCATGGTCAAAGCGGGGACTCATTTGCATTTTGGATTGATAACCAGCATGTGCTCATATGTGGATGGGGAAATGTGATCCAGTAGTGTTGCATGATCCCATTGTCGGCCTTTCATTTGAGATTTGGACATTTTTGAAAGGAGAAGAACCAAGAGGTTAAAAACACGATCACTGCGAACGTAGTAACCAAATCTGTCATCCATTTAAAGCTCGGCGCTGGCCCCTGAAAAGATGCATTTTGCGCGTCATTGTTGAGTTTGTGTGTGTACTTACATTAATCTAATTAATTTCTGAAGTGCAGTGAAGTCCTTTTTAATTTTACAATGCTCATTGTGATGGCGGATCCTGTTTCCCGACCCTTTCATCGACACTTTGATGCCCCCCTTTACATGGAAAGAGAGCGCATTGTGACCTGCCGCTCTGTTCTGCAGATGCTTTCAGTTAAATATTAAAATATTCATTCAGGAATAATGGCAGCAGATTAAATAAGCGCTGCGGATGCATGCGTATGGGAGCAGGTGCCAGTCAGTTCTTTGAGCGCAGAGTTTGGACGCTTTACAGAACATCTCTTGCTTCTGTTTGGACCTTGAGGAGTGTTAAATTAGTGATGATGTTGACCTTGGCACCCCTGCGCGGCTGTAGTCGACTCAGAGCTGATCCATCGCTGGCATCCGCCCCACAGAAAGGGCAGAGCTGTCATGGCTAAAAGTCAAGCCCTCATGATGAGCACAACGCAGCTGGTTCATTCTGGCCTGCTGCTTTCTTGTTCGGCTCTGTTTTTTTTTAATCGTCCAATAATCTCCTATGATATCATATTTGACATTGCCTCAAAGGTATGTGCTTCATGAAGCTGTCTCAATCCAGAATGTCCACTGCATTAAGGCTTGTTTATACTTCTGCGTCGAGTGATCGCCGTGACCTTGTGCGTAGCCGTGCATTTATACTTCTGCTTTCTGTATCTGCAGCTCTGCAATAACACTTCGAAACGCTAACTGGCAGTAGGTTTTTATGTTCCTCTGTGTCGAGTTTCTTTGAGGGTGTTTTGTTTTTTCTGAATGCTACCTTAATGTACAAGTAGCTAAAACTCGCATGTTCAGAGACCGGAACATGCAACAACTTTAATAATAAGTAGGGCCAGACAGAATCTGCGGACATTTTTTGCTATTTCTGTGGGTATTTAGTTAAAAATCTGCGGATTTCTGCGGAATGACTTTGTGAGTATCATAACTAAAACCTTAATATATGAAATAAAAAGTAATACCTTTTAAACTTTTATTTAATGTTTACATTGCAAATCCAATTAGATCCACTTCATTTGGTAAACAAAGAGAGTCTCTCATATATAAAATCTCTACTAAAAGACAGAAAATATTACTCCACGAACTGTATTGAAAATAAATCATATGAATATTTTCATATTAGTCAATATTATTCCTAAAATTAATTTAAAATCTGAATAAATATAAGTTTACAAACATTTAGACCAGTAAATAAACAGAATCAATGATGGGCTAAAAATCTGCGGAATTCTGCACGCGCAGATTCCGTGTGGCCCTAATAACAAGGTAAAAGCAAGACAAAGGTTTCCATCTAGAGCTCCTTTACTGGACGCGACACTTGTAAACACTCGCTCCATCGGGTTTGTGGCTCTCAGCACCTGCCACACTCATCACAGCTACCAAGCCGACCAATCACAGAGCTTGTGCTACACATCATTGCAACGTGTAGTTACATTTGAGAGATGCGTGTCAACTTTGGCATTAGCCACGGTGAGGGCTATGGGACCGTGCGAAGGCTGCGCTGGAGCATACGCCAACACTTGACGCAGAAGTATAAATTAGCCTTTACATGTGTTTGCAAAAATGGACAAATACACAAAGCTGGTCCTGAGTGCTGGCTTTTATGTGACTTATTCCAGAATTGTGGGTAAATTCAAGTGTTTTCCTTAAACTGGAATGTTACTTTTGTAACGTTTATAGTAAACTCTCTATCAAAGTCCCAAAGGTAAGCCGTTTCACTTGGCAATCATCTTTGAAACATCTCTCAGGGTGTTTGCTTGATTGGAAAACATTAAATTTTCCAAAATTGTTTGCTAAGCTTGTGATTTAAATGTCATATTAGGAATCAGCAATAAAATTAAACCACGACTGTCTCTTTAGTTCGATTTCTAAACGTTTGAATCACACAAAATATACAGAAACTCACAGCTGGTTCGAGCCCCTCCCTCGAATCATTGTCAGTCTATAGCGATCAATTGATTGGCTCCTATACTAGTAGGCGGGGTGTCATTCATAATATTGACCATTACACTTTTCCCCTTTCAAATATATACGAGTGACCCGTCTTGTGTGTTTTCTTTTAGTCTTTGACTGTACCCCATTATTATTACTAATGTAAAATAAATGTAGGGAACATTTGATTATGTTGCTAATTGTTGTTTAACGTATTGTTAAACCACTAATAGTGTTCACAATAACCATTGACATTTTTCCACCATTTTGTGTTTTAGCTCAAGATGCTAACCCTTAAACCAGATGCCACATGGCATGTCTAAAACTAATTTGTGCATTTTCAAAATATTGCTGTTTTAAAAAGGGAACTAGAAATGCATTGATGAATCTACTGTTGGTGTATCCTAAAGATAACTGTGTCTCTTGGGAGCGCTGAAAAAACTGAGCATATTGTGAGCAACGTGCACACGGTGTGTTTGTTTATTCCTATTAATGCAAATTATATTTTAAAAATTACATACGTTTATAAGGTTTTTTTTTTAGGTAACTAAATTAATTTTTTTTTTTTTTTGAAAAATTAGTTTAATTGTTTGGGGCTGACATGGTGGCGCAGTGGTTAGCACCTCCTCCTCACAGCAAGAAGGATGCTGGTTCGAGTGCCGGTTGGGTCAGTTGGCATTTGTTGGCATGGGTTTCCTCTGGGTGCTCTGGTTACCCCCACAGTCCTGCCGTAGTGAATGAGTGTATGGATGTTTCCCAGTACTGGGTTGCAGCTGGAAGGGCATCCGCTGTGTAAACCATATGCTGGATAAGTTGGCGGTTCATTCCTATGTGGTGACCCCTGATGAATAAAGGATCTAAGCTGAAGGAAAAATGAGTGTATGAGTTTAATTGTGGTGCCACTGTGGTGTAGTGGGTAGCACGATCGCCTCACAGCAAGAAGGTCACTGGTTCGAACCTTGGCTGGGTCAATTGGCATTTCTGTGTGGACTTTGCATGTTCACCCCATGGTCACGTGGGTTTCTCTAGGTGCTTCGGTTTCCCCCACAGGTCCAAAGAGGTATACAGGTAAATTGGGTAGGCTAAATTGTCCATAGTGTATGAGTGTGTATGGATGTTTCCTAGAGATGGGTTGCAGCTGCAAGGGCATCTGCTGCGTGAAAAATATGCTGGATAAGTCCCAGATTTCTAAAGGGACTAAGCCGAAAAGAAAAAGAATGAATAAATGAATGAGTTGAATTGTTTGATGATAATTAAAAGTTGTTTCTTTGTTTTGTTTTGAGGTGGTGTTGTGTAAGTTCCACTCGGTCTTCCTGTCCCAGAAGGGTCAAGTGTACACTTGTGGACACGGACAGGGTGGGCGACTTGGGCATGGCGATGAAAACACTTATCTGGTGAGTGGAGTCAGCCTGAGGTAATGAAAGTATTTCTGCATCTGCTGCATTTCTGAGATCGGGTCTTTTGTGTTCATATTGAAGGTTCCTCGGATGGTGGAGGGGCTTCTGTCTCATCACTGTTCACAGATTGCAGCAGCACGAGATCACACTGTGGTTCTGACTGAGGAAGGGTACGTCTACACTTTTGGGCTCAATACCCACCATCAGCTGGGTCTCGGACCTCCTCCTACTTCCAGCCCAGTTCCCAAACAGGTCAGTCAGCCTTGGGCCACATCCACAAAACACTGAGTAGGCATGGGACGATAACCGTTTTCAAGGTATACCGCGGTTTGAAAAAGTCAAGGTTTTAAAATCCGCCAAACCTTTCTGCTATACCGTTTCTAATGTATGTGTAAGATATTTTTTTTTTTTTTTTTTTTTTTTTAGGACAACATTATTTCCAGCAGAAAAGATATCCAAAGCTGCTGTTTTAAATTGTAAGGAAATCAGTGTTATAAAAACTAATGAAGACAGCAGAAGTCAATGATTCATTTGAATTATTTAGTCTGACATGTTCACTGCTCCAAAATACTTTAAATGTTTCTCAAAATAAAATATAGTGTGTTCCAAGGTGAGAGGTTTTGTTTTTGACCCAGACATTTAAAAAGAATATTTCTAAGAGCAGTAAACACAATACCGTCATACCGTGATATTTTTATTCAAGGTTATCTTACCGTCAAAATCTTATTAACCTTACTCTCCGCATATGAGCGGTCGCAGCCATTTCAGTCTTTTTGTTTCGAGACTTCCGCTCTCATGCACTTCCATTCATTTTTAGACATTAAAAACAGCTCGTTTTGCTCGTTTTATTATTCCTAGTCATTTCTCCCATAGATGACTGAATCGGAAGTTATAATACAATCGTAAAAACGAGCGCACTTCAGCATTGAAGAACAAGGACAATACCCTTCAAATGAAGAGATTTGACCAGATACTTAGTCTGCTGATGGTAACCGAGTCAGCAGCTGTGTATTATTACACACATACGTTAGCATACTGTTTACATTTATGGCTTACTTATGTTAACACAGACCTTACAAGATATGACTTTTTATTTATATATTTACTTCTATAATATAAAGGCTGCGTGGCTACAGAACCTTCCTTAACCAGCGATGTACGAACATCCCACTCATCCCTGCTTACTAAGTAGCACCCACACTGAGTGGCATGGACTGCTCGACTGGCTGGGGTGCATATTTGCTTTTAAAAAGACGAAATCCCCCTCACTGTGTAATAGATCACGACCTACTTTCCCACTATGTGAATATTAGTAGGCCTCTGTTTTTTTTAAGGGCTTTTCACCTTTATTGATAGGCCAGTGGAGATTGACATACAGGAAAGTGTGGGGAGCAGAGATAGGGGAAGGATCGGCAAAGGACCTCGAGCCGGGAATCGAACTCGGGTCACCGCGAGTACCTTGGTGCTATGTGTCGACGCACTAACCACTAGGCTATTGGCACCGACAGCCTCTGTACTTTTTTGTGTTGTCATGGAGTATTCTGCACAAATGTCCATTTAATTAGAAACACCAAAGCATGGAAATATTGTTCTCAATTTTGTAAAAAGTGCCCTTAGATCATTTCAACAAATTTCTATTTTAAAATGTTTTTTTTTTATTTTTTAAACTGACTACAGGTCACTTCGAAGTCCCTGAAAGGGAGGACTGTGATTGGTGTTGCAGCCGGCAGGTTCCACACTGTTCTTTGGACCAGAGATGCTGTATATACCGTAGGATTAAATGGTGGCCAACTTGGTAAGAAATTCCATTAAAGTTTTCAATCTGCCAACATACTGTATAAACTAGGGCTGCACAATATATAGTTTCAGCATCGATATTGCAATGTGCACATCTACAATAGTCACATCACAGGTTATGATTATAGTTGACCTGCCATATCGCACTGCTACAAGTGTGATATTGCATTTAGACAACAGTTTGACGGCATAAACGTGTATATATAAAAAAAAGGTCTCTCAAATCTTTTTGTATGAGGAACCACATTCTTCTGCCATTCGTTCACATCTGCAGCTGACGTCAGAACACCAGAAACCATTTCTAATCCAGAAACATCACTTTAGAGTTGGTATTTGAATGATTCTCTAGCGTAACGTCTAAAGTGATGACAAAACAGGTGATTTTGCTCACATTTTAGGATTATAAGGCTGAACGGCATGAAATGCCATCAGTTTACAGAGATATTGCCCAGTATTTCTCTGTTACTATTGGGAGATCACAATAATTAACCCTGAAAAAGCCAAAGCAAAGCAAAGCAAACACTACCAGATTACTATGGTATAAATACAGCACTACAACATACAAAAGAAAGAGATCGACTTTGAATGTCACTTACCTGTTCTGTAATGATATGATCAGCCGTAGTTTGACATTTATGCTGAGTTTTTTCTAGCGCAACCGCCTTTGCTGTGCTCAGTACGACATGCTGATGGCCACCAACACGCTGAATCCCGGAAATAAAATTTCTAAAATTGGCACTGTCCTTATAGATCAACAACATAGTTGCAATCTAAACAACTACAGTCTCACCAAAAAAAGCCTCAAAAATACATTATATTGACCAACAACTGCAATATTTGTCAAACTAGTGAGTTTATTGATCTGCAGTTACTCTATGTGGGCAGAGTAATACACAAGGGTGAAGAGGCTATACGAGTGCTATTATTATGGGAATATCGCACCACTATCACTTAATCAGATTCGAGAACCAGACAGAACTGTTGTATAAATTGCAATATTTATCGCAGAAAAACAAAATATCACAATGTCAGATTTTTCCAATATCATGCAGTCCTAATATAAACCCTAGAAAATGTATCAGATCTGGAATGAATATATAGATGGTTGTGGTCTATGCAATGGCCCGTTTCCACTGAGTGGTACAGTACGGTAGGGTTCGGTTTGGTACGCTTTTATGGCCGTTTGCGTTGTCTAAAGGCGTACCAAACTGTACCATACCACTTTTTAAAGCTCGTTTCCACTGAGTGGTACACTAAGGTAGGGTTCGGTTTGGTACGCTTTTATGGCCGTTTGCGCTGTCTAAATATGTACCGAACTGTACCATACCACTTTTTATAGCCCGTTTCCACTGAGTGGTAGGGTACAGTATGGTTTGGAAATCTTTTATGGCTGTTTCCACTGTTTAAAGACGTATCGAACCGAACCCTACTGTACTTCTTTTTAGTCCCCTTTTGCAAAGGGTACCAAGGGTACCAAAATGCGGAGCTAGACGCGCAGCTGAACGCTATTGGTTAACAGAGATGCGTCATTCGCTTGCACAACAAGCCAGAATGAAAACAAAGGAACTGCCATGTTTTAAATACACAGCCGAGACGTTACACCATAATAATATATACATATAATAACGAGCCATGGTCGACCCGAGCTCAAACAAACCTTGTCGTCGTCTTGATGAACAGCCACAAAGCCAAGAAGAGCAGATTCTCCCCTGTGCCCCGTAGTTTTTTTACGAGACGGTCTGAATCGCGAGTGGTATCGCTTTGTTGCGTGTGCGTCTATATTTGAAGTACCAAACTTCTTGAGCTGATGATGATAACGTGCGCTTGATTATTGACGTGCTTATGAAACCCGATCCTCTCTGAAACAAATGCGAGAGTGAAATGTGAAAAACGTTGGTAACCTTTTAGCAGTGGAAACGAAAGCCTAATAAAGGTGACCCATACCGACCCATACCATACTGTACCACTCAGTGGAAACGGGCCATAACAGACCAAAGCTATAAAAGCAAGTTTCCTAATTTCCTGATGTGATCGTCCAAAGCACAAGAATAACAATGGGCCTAAGACCAAGCTTTGTGACACCTCATAACTTTCCAAAGGTCTAGGTTCATTTACACCAATTAAATAACCGTTTCATTCTTTGAAACGAATGAATGTCCGTGTATGGGTGTTTACCAGTGTTGGGTAGCAGTTGGAAGCTGGGTAGCATCCGCTGCGTAAAACATATGCTGGATAAGTTGGCGGTTCATTCCGCTGTGGCGACCCCGGGTTAATAAAGGGACTAAGCCGAAAAGAAAATGAATGAATGAATGAATGAATAAATTAGGCTAAAGTGCTGCATTTGATATTGCAAATCATTAATTTTCTTTTCAGCAAAGTCCCTTTATTATTCAGGGGTCACCACAGTGGAATGAACCGCCAACTTATCCAGCATATGTTTTACGCAGCGTCTTCCATCTGCAACCCTTCCATCTGCAACCCATCTCTGGGAAACATCCATACACATTCACAAACATACACTATGGACAATTTAGCCTACCCAATTCACCTATACCATGTCTTTGGACTTGTGGGGAGCACCTGGAGGAAACCCACGCGACCACGGGGAGAACATGCAAACTCTACACAGAAATCCCAACTGACCCAGCCGAGGCTCGAACCAGTGACCTTCTTGCTGTGAGGCGATCGTGCTACCCACTAGGCCACCATGGCGCCACTTTAGTCTAATAGTAATAGTAATTCTGCAAGAAGTGACGAGACAACAAACAGATTGTTTAACTGATCTAAAATCTCTCAGCAAATCCTCCACATTGATTTCCATAGAGCATCTACCTCATTTGCCTCTTCCCATATGAAAAGTTGTGGTTCAACCATTGTGATACATTCAGGTTACCTGCTGGAGCCCAATAGAGAGAAGTGCGTGACCGTTCCCCGACAGGTGTCCGCTCTGCTCCACAAGGATGTGACCATCTCTATGGTGGCGGCCAGCAATGGAGCCACTGTCTGCGTCACTGATAAGGGGGACGTGTACCTGCTGGTTGATTATCAGTGCAAGAAGCTGGCATCCAAGTGAGTTCACTAATGAGTTTGTCCGCTGTGTTGACTCTCCGACACGCATGTTTTGTTTTAAATGCAATTAGAGAGAAATAATTAAGTAGTAGTTCACTCAAAATTGAAAGTTCCCTCATAATTAGTCACCTGTTCCAAACCTGTTTGAGTTTCTTTCTTTTTTTGAACACAGTGAAATATATTTAATCTAAAAACCGGAACCGTTGACTACCATCGTATCGAAATATCTTCTTTTGTGTTCTCATAAAACTCATAAAGGGTTTGGAACTACTTAAGAAGAATAAATACTGAGTATGTTTACATTTTTGGGTGAACTATCCCTTTAACACTTAGCTCTGTTTCCATCCTCATGTTTTTGTGGTGTTTTATAAACTGCTTTATAAAAAAATTGAAGTATTCTCTAAATTGATGCAAGTCGTACTGTAATTGTTTGAAAAAATCGATGGAAACGCATTTATTAAACATAGCTCATGCCTTTGTCATAGGATTACCCATCTGAATTTTTAAAATATTTATTTAAATGCCTTAGTTGGTTAAACTAAACTTGGTTAAATCTAAAGTTAAAACTAATCTCACAAGATTGTATTCTCTATAATCAGGTGTTGAAACCCCTCAAACTCGTCTCCATGTTTTGTGACACGAAAAAATAAAATTCTTTCCTGGTTGCAGCCACTGGTAATGTGCAACAGGAATTCATTCTTTTGAAGACATGAAGTAAACAGTGGTTTATTTCTGAATGTTTTATGCTTTATCTTCTTAAAACATCGACTGGTAACACTGCTGTTAATACTGTCTTTGTCCTGTCTTTCAGACAGCTGAACCTGAAGAAAATTCTAGTCAGCGGTGGTAGTTTGGATCACCGTACTGACCCTCAGCTTCTGCATGACGGTGGAGGAGAGAAGCTGGTGATTCTGGCTCTGGATGAAGCTGGAAGAGTGAGTGATATACGGCACTGGACTTAGGCCCAATCCCAATTCTATTTTTGTACCCCTACCCCTTGGCCCTTACAACCGAGGGTTAAGGGGAAGGGCTTCAAAACTTACCCCTAAGAATTGGGACAGCACTTCAACACCTGCACACGTCATCATATGTCATCGTGATCTTTTGCTTCATATGAGATCAGACGATCACGACTGCTGTAGTTATTCCAGTTGTGTTATTGTTTGGTGTTTATCTTCAGGAAATTACTTAAGGCGTATATTATGTTATCATAACGATCTAATGTGGCAATAAGATCGGAACTATACTGTGCATTTACTCCGTGGTCATACTATGTATCTATAGGTATTATATATCAACACACGAAAACAACATTAACATTATAGCAGACACTGTAAAAAGCTCATTTTCAGCCACTAGACATTATAGACAGGGTATTCGAGTGTTATCGTGTGTCAGAATGTTCTGGGACTGCTGTACAAGAGTTATGATTTTGGATTATAGATCACGAAATTTAGCGGAATTTTTTTACATTTATTTCATTTTTTTTTTTTAGAGCATGACGGTAAAACACGAACGCGGTTATGAATATATTAAAACATATGTTTGTTTGTCGTAAAAATTCATAATAATGACAAAAAAATAGTAATTTGTAGATCTCCTTGCTTCCGGGTTCAGCTATCCTGCCATTGTGACAGGTGCATTCTGGGACATTTTCTTACCCCTCCCTTTTCAGTGTGGTCCTGAAAAATCTTCGTTCGAAGAGGTGTATACCTCTTGCCCTTAGCCCTACGCCTTCATGCTATAGAGAATTGGGACACCACTACCCATTGACATGATTGCGCAAAACGAGGGGTAGGGGGAAGAGCTAAGGGGTAGAATTGGGATTGGGCCTAAACTTCAGTCTGTACACTTTTACATCTGAGGCAGTTGTTAGACTATAATTCTTTTAATTGTAGAGGTCTAAAAGATCTTTTTTTTTCTTCAGTTTTGTCTAAAGTACTTCCTCGTATCAGTTTAGCAATAAATTATGGATTAACTGATATATCAGCCGTCTTGTTTGATGTTGGATTAATGTAAAGCTTCCTTACATGAAATACTATGAAAATGGCTGATACCAGAAGTTATGTACTGTAATGTGACCTTTGTGCACTTACCTTGATACGTCTGATAAAATCAAAATAAGCACCTCAGCCCTTAAAACATAGTAAAAACACTATAATTTGCTGTTTTACTCCATAGAACTCCATATAAAAGCCAAAAAGCACAGGTCTATCTAAGGCAGAGGTGCCCAAAGTAGGGCCCACGGGCCAAGGTTGGCCCATGGTAATCTTTGATTTGGCCCGCCAACCCATCTGAAAAGGGAAAATGATGGGGAGTCAGTTGGGGGCGAATGCATTCAACAAAGATATCAATTCGAATTGGATGTAACCTTTTTGCTTTATTTAATTGAGGAGCTACAAAAAAGACAACTAAAATTAAATGTTTCATTCATCAGACTTTTACAATGTAAATACTGTCACTTCCAGAAGCACAAGACATCGGCGAGCAAATCAAGGCAAAGGCAGGAGCGGCTCGACTACTTTATAACACAATGGAATTCAATGCGGAATAGACCATTTCAATGTGGTCATGTCAGTGGCCCATGAACGTTCCCTGCTTATCAAACTATTTCATAACTGTAACAAGAAACAATTCAATCATAACCTAATTCAAAACAGCTATCATATCATGATTTATCAAAATGTGGCTCTTTTTGGATTTTTGGAAGCTGTAGAAATTAAAAATGTTAAACAGGAAATACATTAGATCCATTTTTTTTTGTTTACATCCCTCAAAATGGTCTATAAATGGAATTGTTTATGTTTTTACTATAATAAGTTCATTATGAAACGTTAAAAATAACACTGCATGTTTTAAAGCAACTTTTTCTAGTTATTTTAAAATAATACGCAAATAAATTAGAAATCACCCATGGCAAATTTTATGTAATACGGTTTGGTATATTTAACTTCAGCCCACAGCCCTCAATCAAGTTTGGTTTTTGGCCCTTTATAAGAAAAAGTTTGGGCACCCCTGATCTAAGGTCTGTCTAATGGCGCCAACTGATGACCAGCAGTAGAAATGACAAATTTGACTTCTTCCCAACAGGGAAAACTACGAAGAATCAAGAATGCATGTATATAGACCATTTCAATGTGGTGATATCATTGGCCCATGAACATTTCCTGCTTGTTATCAAACTATTTCACAAACGTAACAAGAGGCAATTCAGTCATAACTTAATGTTAAAACAGCTCTCATAACATTATTTTTAAATATGTGAGTCTTTTTGGATTCTTGGAAGCTTTAGAAATAAAAAATGTAAAACAGGAAGTACGTTGGCACCATTGTTTTTGTTTACATCCATCAAAATGGTCTAAATAGTGTTTCATGACTTTGCGTTCAAAAAATGTGGTTATAATAGAAGTCAATTTACAGTCAATGTGTATATACTGTAAATGTTCATTATTCTTGTTCGATTTGCTCTTCTGTTATTTCAGGTGTTTTCCTGGCGCTCTGTAGGCACGTCAGCGAGGCTGTGTCGATGGGCGTATGGGCGACAGGTCTTCGTATCAGACATCGCTCTCAGTAAAAACAGCATGATGTTTGTCACTCAGGACGGCGAGGGCTTTAGTGGACAGTGGCTGGGCCAGTACAAGAAAGCTGGAGATAAAAAAGGTATTGAGACCATCAGTTAAAGGCACAATGTCATTTTTTCCACTAGAGGGCGCATATTCACAACAAACAAAGACTTATTTTGATGACTGAGTGTGGAATCTTGAGAGTTGAGGTTTTAATCATGCTACGGGACTCCTGGAGAAATTATGGATGAGTAAAGTAATTATTAAGAGAGGGTGGGACAGTGTAGCTCCTCCTCTTCTTTAAAAAAAAAAACGAATAGCATTTTGTTTTATCGTTGTTTTTGCCAGTGAGTGTGATTGGGACCAAGCCCATCAAATTAAAGGCAAGTGTTGAAGGGGGCGGGGCATGTCAGATACCAGAGAGCATTTGATTGGTCAAAAGATTTGATGAGAAACTGAAGTATGATGTGGCGTGAATAAAACCATGACAAACTACAAGCTTTACTTGTTTATATCAGTTCTGTATCACATAAACGCAAATTTTATCACTGTTTTGGTGCGCACTAGTTTATAGATATTCTAAAAACTTAATTTTATCACCGTTTTGGTGCGCACTAGTTTATAGATATTCTGAAAACTTAATTTTATCTCCATTTTGGTGCGCACTAGTTTATAGATATTCTGAAAACTTAATTTTATCACCGTTTTGGTGCGCACTAGTTTATAGATATTCTAAAAACTTAATTCAGCTAAAAACTATTCAGTACGGTGGCCGGGAAGTGCAAAACAACATTACAAAGTGTGAAACACTTTTACAAAGCTTGAGACAAATTTACATTTTGGAAAACATTTTTACCTATTATGAGACACAATTACATAGGAAAAACAATTTTACCAAGGACGAAACAAGTTTACATTTTAGAAAACAAATTAACAAAACGCAAAACACTTTTACCAGTCCTGAAACAAATTTACAAATGACAGATTCTTTACGGAAAGGGAATGTACCAAACACCGGAAGTGACGCGGCGAAAGGCGTTGTTGTCGTCGCTGATGGTGAGCGCGGTAAATTCGTGTTGTGGAGTAAATGGCGTAAATAAAGTTTATGGTGACCGAACATGGACTGTGGCCGAGGGATGTTTTGTGGCAAACACTTGAGCAGCTTGACGTGGTTTTGCTTTACGTGTGGTCGGTGTTTGGAGTTTCTAAAAGACGCGGACCAGACGTAAACAGACGTTTAATTACTGGTGTAAATGTGTGTATATTTATATTTATACAAATTTTAAGTTAATTTCTGTAATAATATTATTTAATATGAAAATATTCATGTGATTTATTCACAATACAGTTTATTAAGTACTATTTTCTGTCTTTTAGTAAAGATTTTATATGAAAGACTTGCTTTGTTTACCAAATAAAGTGGATCTAATTAGATTTGCAATGTAAACATTAAAGTTAAAAAGGTATTACTTTTTACTTCATATATAAAATTTTTAGTTACGATACTGCCAAAATCATTCCGCATAAATCCGCAGATTTTTAACAAAATAGTCCGCAGAAATAGCAAAAAATGTCTGCAGATTCAGTCTGGCCCTGGCCATGACTGCAGTATTTACACTCCTCCTGTTGTTCTGTGTCCATGATGGAACTTGCAGGCATTTAATTGGCAGCTGTCCCTCACGGCTAAAATGTAATATTAAAAAAAATATATATTCCTAAATGTAATATTAAAAAATATTCAATAGTTATCGGTATCAAGTTATATTAAACATGACATTGATGATTTTTTTGCAATATGGGCCAGCCCTACTGCTAAATATATATATATTTTTTAATATATATATTTTAATGAAACAATCTTAACATGTTGTGCCTTTTAAACATTGTTATGAATAAAAGGCAGAAATGGAGGACTTATTATATCATTGTTGTGTGTCAGATGGTTTGGAGGTGTCCGGTAACTCAGACGGAGGGAGTGTATTTGAACGCATCCGCCTGGAGAAGCTTCATTACGTCCACCGAGCCGTCAGCATCGTCATGGATTCTAATGGACGCAATTTTGGAGTTTTGCAAGCGGATCCCAAAACCAGGTGCGGATCATGATGACGATTGCGGTCACAGATGTGTGCGACTAAACTAGCGCTCATTTGTTTGGATTTGAGCATTTTCGTCCAAATTGTTTATCAAACAAAGTTAAACATTGAATTTTTTGAATGACTGTGTACGACATGAGCTCAAAAAAGAGGAATTTACAGGATTGATATTAGTGTGTGAGATAAACAGCAACAGGTGGTATTTTCACCAACCTCTAAAACACCACTGTAAATACTGTTTTAGTATCAAATGAAATATACACTCACTGGCCACTTTATTAGGTACACCTTACTAGTGCTGGGATGCCGTGAGTCAACATGAACTATGAACAATGAACAACTGTATTTTCATTTACTAACATGAAAAAATACTGTAGTAAATGTATTGTTCATTATTTGTTCATGTTAGTAAATGCATTAATTAACATTAACTAATGAACCTTATTGTAAAGAGTGATCATAGAAATAAATATACACTACCGGTCAAAAGTTTGGGGTCAGTAGGATTTTTTAAATGTGTTAAAATGAGCTTCTCCTGCTCACCAAGATGTTTATTTCATCAAAAATACAGTAAAAATTGTAAAATTTTGAAATGTTATTGCACTATAAAAGTAAGTAGTGAATATTAAACAACACTGAACTGAACTGAACTCAGCTATATACTAGCTAATAATTTACTAGCTAATAACTTAACTGACATTTTCAATTTACTATAACCTTCTATGTGAAGCTGCTTTGACACAATCCACATTGTAAAAGCGCTATACAAATAAAGGTGAATTGAATTGAATTGAATATAAAATAACTGTTCAAAAGTAGCTTATCAGTGATTTTAAAGAAGAATTTTCAGCTTAATTACTCCAGTCTTCAGAGTCACATGATCCTTCAGAAATCTCCCTAATATTAATAATAATAATAATAATAATTATTATTTATTAATTCATTTTCTTTCAGCTTAGTCCCTTCATTCTTCAGGGTATCCAGCATATTTTTTACTCAGTGGATTTCCTTATAGCTGCAAGCCAGTACTGGCAAACATCCATTCACACACATACAATACACTACGGGGAGAACATGCAAACTCCAAACAAAAAATGCCAACTGACCCAGCCAGGATTCGAACCAGTGAACTTCTTGATATGAGGCGACAGCGCTAACCACTGAGCCACTGTTTCGCCCTATTATTAAGATTATTATTATTGTTAATGATAGTAGTAATAGAAGCAGTAATGACTGGATTCATGATTTCATTTTGGAACTACACACAGTAAGAAAGCAGTTATTTACAATTATAATTTTAAACAATTTTACCAGAATTTATTTATTTATTTTTACATTTTAATAAATGCTCCCTTGATGAACAGAATCATCTTTAAAAAAAAAACAGATGAAAAAAAAAACATGAAAAAAAAACTGACCCCAAATTTTTTACTGGTAGTGTGTATATAATATATCTAAATAAGCTATAAAATAATCTCTATATGCTGTAAAAACATTAAAAGTATACTATAAGGAAGCTGAGGAAAAACACCAACAAACTGAATATAATTAAATAAAAATGTAAAAGTTTAAAATGTAATACTTATAACAAAGTCAAACATTCAAGAACCTTTAATGAAAGCAATTTTTATTAAAATTATTAAATACTGGTGCTTTTTTCTTCACATCTATGCCAGCCAAAAATTCACTGCCAATTTTTTTTTTTTTTGTAAATAAATATTCAGTTTTTAACTGATTCCAAATGCTCAAATAGTAACATCTCAGCTATAATCCTGTAACAAAACATACAACAGTGAAAAGCTTATTTGTTCATGATATACAGTTAAAATTAATACTGTCAAAATAAATTAGTCCTCCAAAATAAATTTGTCACAGTATTTCCTATAATCCTTTTTTCCTATAATCTTTTTTTTATATTTCCTATAGTTTTATTTATTTTTTTAATAAAAACAGCAGTTATTAATTTTTTGTAAAACCATTTAAGGTCAATTTTATTAGCCGCCTTATGCAATGTTTGTTATCGATTGTCTAAGCTGAATACTAGTGTCTTTGAAAAATATATAGTAAAATATTCTGTACTGTCATGACGAAGATAAAATAAATCAGTGATTAGAAATGAGATATTAAAATTATAATGTTTAGAAATGTGTTGAAAGCAATCTTCTCTGATGTAAACAGAAATTGGAGAAAAAGAAAAATAATTCAGGAGGGCTAATACTGTAGATGTATAAATCTCAATTTCCAATAATAGATTCTTATGACAATTTTTGTGCTCCAGATGGTCTTAATCCGTTCCTCGTTCATCTTTTTTTCCTCTCTGTTCTTCAGCCTGTATGAAGTGCCCTCGATCTCTGCATCCTCCTTCTCCCAGCACCTCCAGCGTCTCCTGGCCGAAGCCGACGAGACCGACAACATCCACGACATCACCCTTCAGGCTGGCGATCGCACCTTCCCCGCTCACAAATACATCCTGTCTGTGCGCTCCGACTTCTTCCGGAAGATCCTGCTGCCGGAGGCCGAGATGGAGGGTGATGGAGAGGTGAGGCGGGGGGAGGACGCGGTGGGCTGCGACCTGCTGGTGCTGGAGAAGATTCCCCCGGAGCTGCTGGAGCAGGCGCTGAACTTCATCTATACTGACTCCTGTGATATGTTGGTGGACGGGGCCTGTCCCATCATGCCTCGCTGCAGCCGGAGCTCCAAGCCGGAGCCAGTACTGGAACCAGAGCCGGAGCAGCTCATCCACAGCCTGCAGGCTCTGGGTCTGGAGAAACGCTCCGCTCTGGATGTCTACCGCTCGCTTCCAGTGCAGATGCGGGAGGACGCAGACAAGCCGAAAACAGCAAGCAAAAACAACAAATCTGGGAAAAAAGTCAAAAATGTTGCTGAAAATGGACAAAACCCTGTGAAGATGCTGCAGGGAGTCGCCAAAAAACTGGGCCTGGGGAGTCTGTCAGCAAGGTGAGCATGTTTTATTGTTTTTAAATCTTTTTATTTTTTTGTGTGTGTATATATATAT
>CAIGQQ010038338.1:4129974-4154339 GCA_903798035.1 Danio albolineatus
TAATTTTTTGTTTATTGTATTTTTTATTTATGTTTATGGTATTTTTGTCTATTGTATTTTATTACTTTATTTTTGCAATAATTTATTTATTTATTTGTTTATTTTAGATATTTTTTATTATTTAAATTATATTTTTACCTTTAATTTATTTAAATTAATTACATTTTTATTGTTTTATTTTATCTTTAAATTTTATTAATTTTTTTGTTTATTTAATATTTTATTTCATTTATATATTATTTATTTTATTTAATTTAAAATATTTAATCTAATAAAAATTTTAATTTTGTTTTTCTTTATTTAATTTGTATTTAATTTGCCTATTTAATTTATTTAATTTGTCTTTTTTTGTGCTGGGCAATAAAATAATATTGGAACTAAACAAAACTATTTTGTCGTAAATATTTAAATGTATTTATTATTTTATATACACATATTTTATATATAAATACAAATTTTCTTAAATAAATGCATTCCTGTGTGAATGTATGTATTCATAATCAATACACACAGTCCACACACTTAAATTATGTCAAAACAGACTTTTATTTTGTACGTGATTAATCGCGATTTACGTTTTTGCCCAGCACTAATATTTTTATTAATCTAGTTTTTCCTATGAAGTTAACTCTCGTTTTACGTCTCTCATCTAATCCCAATCTGCATTTGAACAACTTTTCGTTAATGAAAACTTACCAGGTTATTAAGACAACATGTTAGGGCTGCACCGATAAACGATATTGTATCGAATCACAATAAAATTTATGTCTATAACAATGATAAGCTCTGGACTTTTTAACCTGTTGATCTAAGAGCCAATCACACGGCAAATATGTGCACCAATGGGAATCTAAATGTGTGCTGATATTAGAGATGTATTGATTTTTCGGTCACCAAAAATTTATTGACTGAAAATATGTTATGCCATTTAATGGACCCTCTAATTTTTCAGTCATTTTTGGGGTACTCTTTTAAATCTGGAAGCATTAATGACATCAAAATCAAAAATTTGATATCAAAATGTATATCGTTATTCAACATGGAAAATAATTATCGAGATTGCATTTTTGCCATATCGCCCAGCCCTACAGCATATGATGTATTTATTCCATGTTGTCATAGCAAAGACGTATCAAATAATGTGCATTTAAAATGACTTAACTGAGCTAATGTCACTTAATAACCATTGTTATAAGCATGCATAAAATCGCTCATCAAAACATTTGACTCTTATGGCACCGTTACAATTATGTAAAGAGGGCTCTATTATTGTCTGTGTTGTAATTGAGTGTTTTCTGCATGTTTAGGCTGGATGGTGTGAAGTTTGAGAATGGAAAGATCAGTGTGGGGTTGCAGAAGAAAAGGGGCAACAAGCCTCGGTTCACCCTGAAGAAGGGGTAGGTGTTTCAGCTCCTCGTCTAAGCTCATGATCCAGTTTCAGTGCGAGTAAATGCTGATGATTTCACTCTGTGACTACAGCTCGCATCTCTGCGACGTTACGCTGTGCTCTGTGGACGGAAAAGAGTTCTCCTGCCACAAGTGTATCCTCTGCGCTCGACTGGGTGAGCTCAAATGCTGCATTTAGACTCTTATTTAATCTGATTTTTATTGATATTTAATCTAAAATCTTTCTTCTTCTTTTTTTCTGCAGAGTACTTCAACAGTATGCTGGGCAGCTCCTGGATGGAGGTATGATGAAACGCTATTAAAGTACACATGAGATCAAAACCAACCATATGATTTTGTTAGCTCACGTTGCATTTTCAGATTTCAATTAAGGATTGCAAGGACAATTTTTTTTTCTTATGGCCCGTTTCCACTCAGTGGTACAGTATGGGTCGGTACAGTTCACCTTTATCAGGCTTGCGTTTCCACCACTAGAAGGATACCAATGGTACTCTTGTGGTGGGCATGGTGTACAACAGAAATAGGGGATAGGGGATAACCCCGGCATCCTGGCCAGATCTGCCCATTGTCCATCATGGCCTCCTAACATCCCCATATCATAATTGGCTTCATCACTCTGTCTCCTCTTTACCAATCAGCTGGTGTGTAGTGTGCGGTGTGGTGCAATATGGCTGCCGTTGTGTCATCCAGGTGGATGCTGCACACTGGTGGTGGATGAGGAGATTCCTCCCCCCCCCAACCCCCCCTCCCCAATGTGTAAAGTGCTTTGAGTGTCTAGAAAAGCGCTATATATAGTTATAATTATTATTATTATTATTATTATTATTATTATTAACTCTACAAGTGCCTGATAGTTAGCTGTGTATTTAACCTCTCACACTCTGGTGCTATTTTGTGATTTTCGCCGGGGCTTGTCTACCCAATTTTAAAAGCTTTCTAAATCCACATGCAGAGGAGTAAATATAAAAATGTGGTATCATTTTAAAGAAAACCTTTTAAATTTTCATAAAACACTGTTGAAAGTGATTAAAATAATTGTACATGTTGTCTGTGTTATCATAAACACTTAAAGAGGCGCTTTCTGTTTTTTTTCTTTATAAACTCAAATTTAAAAGAGTACCTTTTAGGTTCTGTGTGGTCTAGGTTTCTGTAATTACTTTTTGGTGGTTCCTGCACATATCAGTAATCATAAGAAAAAACAAAAATGCCTCTATCATAATCTATGCAAAAGTTATTGTATTCCAACTGATGAGAGGTGCTATACCTTTTTTTACGTAATTTCCTCCTACCAAAGTTTGAAAGTCTTCCATATCCAAATGCAGTGGTATAAATGACAAATTCCAGTGTTATTGGACAAAAAACCATTTGAATTTACAAAAGAAACTGCTGAAAGTAATAAATAATATTTGTTATGTTTGCTGTTTTATGATGAATTACTTCAACATTGGGCGCTTTTTTTATTTTTTGTTCTAAAATGCTTTTTTGAAAATGTGTAGATAATCCCATAAGAGAATAAGACAACTGCAGACAGTCCTGCTTGAGACCAGCAGATAGCAGCAAACACTAGGAAAAATAATTTTGTCTCTACCATAGAGTATGCAAAGGTTATTGTAATTCAACTGAATATTGGGAAAATAGCTTTTTGATCATTCATATCAAATATGACATATTTGCTTCTGCATAGTTCTTACATAATAAGAACATGAGTTTCCATTACTTTCTCATTACTCCTTCCCATTTGTATCATAACATTATATCAAAGAAGTCAAAGTCAGCTTCTCCAAAACTTCCTCAGCTCCTAGAAAAAAAAAAAGCTTATTTTTGGGCTGTCTTCTTTTTCTGCGCCATAAAAAACGCAGTGATTTATTCAATAACTGTTTGATATGTGAATATAATTCAGTAAAGGAATGCTAGAATTGTACATGGACAGGCAAGAGCTTTTATTTGAGCTATGACTTGTACATGTGTGTCATATATGAAGCATATAAAAATATGAAAATGACAGCTCGGGTATCCAGTATTTTGTTGTGTAATTAAATATTAATAACTTTTGTTTAGTAAAATAAAAACCTAAGTGATGCAAATGTGCATAATATATAGCTTCTACGCTTTCAAACGGAACCACTTATGGGGGTCTTGGGCAACCCTGGACCTTTTAAATTGGAAGGGAAGTTGATGACGTCACTGGACCCGGTACCGGGTCCACAGAGTTTAAGAGGTTAAAATCATAATAAAAATAATTTTTTACTCAAGTGCCCGCCTCAAATTCTCGTGCCCCCCTTAATAGGTGCTGGCGCCCCACAGGTTGAAAAACCCTGCCTTAAAGCAGCTTTTAACTGGAGGTGTTTTTTTGTTGTTGTTGTCTTCTGCCCTCTTCAGGCCACCAGCTGCTCTGCGCTCAATCTGCCCATCAGCTCTGAGGTCCTGCAGGTGATCCTAGAGTACATCTACACCGACGAGTCTCACACCGTCAGAGGTTCACTACACACTCAGGCCTGAATCACGTCTGCTGCACCTGTCCGTGTGTGTGTGTGATCCACATCTGTTTCTCTCTTCATACAGACGCTGTGAATATGGAGTTTGTGTGTAATGTGCTGGTAGTGGCCGATCAGCTGCTCATCACCAGGCTGAAGGAGATCTGTGAAGTCGCCATCGCTGAGAAATGTACGTCTACTCTTCATGCCTTATTCCAATACCCAAATGTATTTTTAAAAATGAATTCAGTCAAACAGTTTCACTTCAAAGGGAGACGCTGTGGCACAGTAGGTAGTACTGTCGCCTCACAGCAAGAAGGTCGCTGGTTCAAGCCTCGGCTGGGTCAGTTGGCGTTTCTGTGTGGAGTTTGCATGGTCTCTCCGTGTTTGCGTGGGTTTCCTCCGGGTGCTCCGGTTTCCCCCACAAGTACAGGTTAATTGGGTAAGCTAAAATTGTCCGTAGTGAATGAGAATGTATGGATGTTTCCCAGGGATGGGTTGCGGCTGGAAGGGTATCCGCTGCGTAAAACAAATGCTGGATAAGTTGGTGGTTCATTCCGCTGTGGCGGCCCCGGATTAATAAAGGGACTAAGCCGAAAAGAAAATGAATGAATGAGTTCCACTTCAGAATGCTAGATATTTCGAATAACATGAAAACTAGCTATAACACCATGTCCTTACTACACGCGACAAGATTCCAGCAACAAGCAACTTGGCTGTTCATATCAAACGCAACGCAACATGACTTTTTAATACCAGTCATTCATTTAAATATCAGCGACTGCACTCCCAGCAAAATAGTAAGGGTTATAATCTAATTCATACATATTAAACCTATTTAACGCGTTATTAAAAGTACATAGGCTGCTGAATGACTGATGTTGGCTTGGTCACAGTTCGGATTTTCATTTTCAAATCGTTTACTAGTTATTTTATTTTCAAGATCTGAGGTGAACTGTGTGCTGCAGCAGTTCGTATAGATATAAATGTCATGTAAAATTGTATTCATACTCACATTTGTAGCATTTACCGATGAATAAAGCCCATAATCAGTACCTGAGGGAATCATTGTCATAGTAGTTTACGCTGTTGTTTTGCCGCTATTTCGCAGAAATGGAAAATATTTCTAAAATAGAAATTTTGTGTCGCAGATAGTTAGGATAAAAACTCCATTTAACATGGAACAATACATATTATAACGCGTCACATCACATTTATTTAAGACATGGTGT
This sequence comes from Danio albolineatus, assembly GCA_903798035.1. Taxonomy (NCBI): domain Eukaryota; kingdom Metazoa; phylum Chordata; class Actinopteri; order Cypriniformes; family Danionidae; genus Danio; species Danio albolineatus. Next base: position 4,135,088 of record CAIGQQ010038338.1, read on the forward strand.
AACATTTAAACTGTATTGTTTATTATTGTATTCCCTATACTGTTCATTAGGGGTGTGACGGATCTGTGATTCGAAAGGATCACAACCCAGTGTTCTGAACACACATGACCCACGGATTGATATATTTTTTTACTTGTAGATTAATCCTAAATGTGTAACAATCGCAGAGAGATCGCCTCTCGCATCGTTCAAACCACATGTATGAAAGCATTTAGGCTTTCCTGTAAAATATAATGATGATGGAAGAAGTTAAGGTGTTTAGCCTGCATCAGTGAATTCAGTGTAAGCTGCACGGTTAATCGTTAAAGATCAGGATTTTTAACACCCACGCAACATAAATTATAAATGATGGGGATTTGCATGTTTATTAATCCTTCGAATCGCTGCATTCAAATCTGTGATTGAAAAACGCAAAAATCAAGAAAGAGATTCAATCTTTAGTCTTATGAGTTAATTTTGAACTTTACAAACAGTCCAATAACACAGAAGTTCTGGGATAAAAGTTTATAGTTTAGATACGAGCACTGATGTTTATGGTAAAGATTAAAATCACAGACATATGCATTTAACTTGACTGTCAAAAACTAAAGTTGTCGGCAGCAATTACATCGTTTAACCAATAGGTGGCGACAACCAGCCATCAAAAATATGCCACTGAATAATTCCTCATGACTAGGGCCACATGGAATCTGCGCGTGCAGAATTCCGCAGATTTCCGCAGATTTTTAGCCCATTATTGATTCTGTTTATTTACTGGTGTAAATGTATATTTAATCAGTTTTCAAATTAATTTCTGTAATAATATTGACTAATATTAAAATATTCATGTGATTTATTTACAATACAGTTTGTAAGGTAATATTTTCTGTCTTTTAATAGAGATTTTATATGAGAGACTTGCTTTGTTTACCAAATAAAGTGGATCTAATTAGATTTGCATTGTAAACATTAAATAAAAGTTAAAAAGGTATTACATTTATTTCATATATTAAGATTTTAGCTATGATACTCCCAAAATCATTCCGCATAAATTCGCAGATTTCTAACAAAATACTCCGCAGAAATAGCAAAAAATGTCCGCAGATTCAGTCTGGCCCTACTCATGACACATGAGGCAATGAAACATGAACTTTTATCAGTGATGAACTGAATCATTTCTTGAAAATGAGACTATAAAAGTAAATATGGGTTGTACAAATTATGATGTTAGATTTCTAAATTTAGCGTCATCAGCAACAGTGGCAGTAACATTGAATTTTTCACACTAGTGAATATTTTAGTTTATTTGTATTCAGCTGACTATTCCTTCATATTATTTATAATAAAACTACAGGTTCTCAGTTCTGCTTGTTAAAACCAAACATTTCTTGAAGTGTTTTTTTTGTAAAAAATGGAAAGCAAATTACATTTGTCTCCTCCCCTTTTTGGCTGATTTGAAAAATGGTCCGATCAAATAAAACCCAAAAACATAATGTGATACAAGCCATGAAATTTGTGATCCCTTACACCACTACTGTTCATACTCTTAATACTGCTCTCACATTTTGACACCAATATTAGACAATAGTGTCCTGAGAATATATTGTATTGTGTGCAGTGATGCTGAAGAACGCTGCAGAGTTGCTGGAGTTTTCCACCGTCTACAACGCAGAGCAGCTCAAACTGTCCTGTCTGCAGTTCATCGTCCTCAACATGGCGGCGCTTCTGGAGTCAAAGTAAGATCTAGACTCCTAAATCTGCTGAGTAAACCTTTACAGCTCCCATACTGCATGCTAAAGATTTAGGTTCACAGCCATAGCCGATACAGATCAAACATAGAAATAACATTAAACAATAAATTTTATATGCATGAGGAAATACAACTTAAAGCTTCTTAAGTAGCCCAACTGCAGTTGGAACAGATGAATGCAAATATCTATTGGATCTAGCTTGTTGACAATTCACAGCAGCTCCTAAAACAATCATGCTCATAAGCACAACGTTAAAAATGTCCATGATAATTCCACTAAGTTTGTATCGACTCGACTCGTCAACACATTTTTAAAAGTCACAGTAAGACAACACGCGAGACTCGCCATGACTACTGCTGTTTGTTCGCTGCAACTAACAGAGCCACCTACGCCTACAATGACCCAAACCTGAATACCTGAACCGGCCCTTTAAAGAATTTTCTCAAACCTGATGGCTTGCACGCCTTCGGGTCACTTTCAGTCTTTAACTGTATTGTGTTTTTAAGAATGAAGCAAATGAAGATAAAGATAAAAAAGAAAGTAGCTCCTGCTCACTGAAGCTTGATTTATTTGATCAAAGCCGCAGTAAAAACAAATGGATGGTTTTGTTGATGATTGGTTTAAAATTGTATTAATTTCTGAGTATTTTCGGCATCATTACTGCAGTCTTTGTGATTCTTCAGAAAGCATTCTAATAAGCAGATTTAGATTTTATTATTATTATTATTATTATTATTATTATTATTATCATCCTCCACATCTATGAAATCTGTTTTACTGCCTCATATTTGTGGAAACAAGCTTTTATTTATTATGAAATACCATAAAAATACCATATTTTTATGGTATTTCATAAAAATACCATAATATGATTGCAGATATTTAAGTGAACGGTCTTGTTTGTCTGAAAAACACTGCTGAAGTCAGATATTCTGCTTTGAAATTGTGTTTTCTGTGCCAGAACGCTGTCTTTATGTTCTTTTAACCCACCCAATACCAGTTTAGCCAGTTATATTCCAGCACTCCGAGTTGCGTTGGTGGAAAACCGCGGATTTCATTCAGAAAGGCTCTGAAAGCATGCGTTCGTGACCGAAATGTGACCTCCGGTGAACAGTAGCAGACTCCGAAATGAGACAAATTAAGTTCCACATGAGGTTATTAATTAGCTAATAATATAAATAATTTGAACGTAAACATTAGGTGAGCAGGTTACATTGTAACTCTGGGTCCTAACAACACACTTCATGATGAGATACGCAGTGATGAGCAATTTGGCTGTTTGCACCAGACGAAACACGACAGAAGTTCAAATACAGCCATTCAAAAGCACAGAATATGCACTCACTCATGAAATGGTAAGGTTTCTAATCTATTTAATACATATTAACCCTCGTTAACATTATTAAATGTCGATGCTGAATCACGTATTTAGTTCTAAAGTTTAATTTCAAGGTCTGAGTTGAACTATCTGCTGCTGCTTTCAGTATATGGCAATAAATGTCATGTAAAACGGCATTCAAACTCACATTATTATCATTTAACTCTGAATAAAGCACATGAGGTTACCTGATGTGATCATTGTCAGTTTTCTGTTGTTCACCTGTGAGAAATAGAAGTCGTTTTTAATATATCAATTTGAGGTGTTCGTTAGGACAAAAACTCCTTTTAATATGGAGAATATTCCCTCTATCTGGTGCCGTTGGTTTTATTTAGAGCACGCTTTAAATCACTCGCTACTGTCCTCAATCTGGCAACCTGCGCTTGCGTTTGTTTTGATCCAGGAGTGCAATACCTAGTTCAACCACTGGGTGTCAAACTTACTGAACCTTTTAAAGTTTATCCCGTTCTAGCATGGGATAAAATGTCACAATTAAGAAATAAATCTTAATTTGAAAAAAGAAAAATTCGAATTGATTGATAGATAGATAGATAGATAGATAGATAGATAGATAGATAGATTTATAAAGTATAGTATAAAGTATAGATTAGTATAAAATATAGTCAGGTTTTTAAATTGTGTATATACTAAAAGTTTAAAAAGGGAAAAAAAACAGAATTAAGAGAAAATGTATTCTTTTTTTAATCATTGTTGAAACCAGATTTGTACTGTCACTTTTGATCAAGTTGATGTATTCTTGATGGGAAAAGATCCAGATGCTCACATTTTTGAACGTCTGTCTGTCAGAGCGCTGGAGATCCTGAGCGATGACGTCCTCGTGGACGTAGCAGCTGCGTACAGGAGAACGGTAAGTTCAAATCCTTACTTTGGATAATTTTCCTTTTTGGGTGAACGAACCCAATGATTTACTCGCCCCCAAGGCAGCCTAGCTGTAAATTACTTCCTTCTTTCAGTTAAATCTAAGTTATTTATATATAAAAAAGTTATCTTGAGCTTTTCCAGCATTAGAATGGCAACATTTGGATGGTTTTTATCATCAGCCTAAAACAAGTCTATTAAAGCGCAGCTATATATAATAAAAAGAATTTAAAAATGGAAACCATATTTACAATATTATTAGCTTTAATCCACAGCCTGTTTTAAAACTGTAGAAACATGCTAACAACATGTTAATTAATGCCAGAAACATCATAGCAACATGCTAATTAAAACTAGAAACGTGTTGTCAACATGCTAATTCTTGTTGGAATCAATGTAACAACACGCTAATGAGATCTAATGAAGTGAAATTAAACATTATTTACAATATTATTAGCTTTAATACACAGCCTGTTTAAAAAAACTAGAGAAACGTGCTAGGAACACTCATGTTAAAAACATGCTAACAACATGCTAATAAAGGTCTAATGAAGTAAAATTAAACCATATTTACAGTATTATTAGCTTTAATCCACAGCCTGTTTAAAAACTGGAGAAACATGCTAACATAATGCTAATTAATGGCAGAAACATCATAGCAACATGCTAATTAAAACAAGATACATGTTTGCAACATGCTAATTCATGTTGGAATCAATGTAACAACACGCTCATGAGATCTAATGAAGTGAAATTAAACACTATTTACAATATTCTTAGCTTTAGTACACAGCCTGTTTAGAAAACTAGAGAAACGTGCTAGGAACACTCATGTTAAAAACATGCTAACAACATGCTAATAAAGGTCTAATGAAGTAAAATTAAACCATGTTTACAATATTATTAGCTTTATTCCACAACCTGTTTAAAAACTGGAGTTTTCATGCCAGAAACATCCTAGCAACATGCTAATCTTTGTTAAAATCATGCTAACTCATGTTGGAAACATGCAAACAACATGCTCATTCATGATAGAATCGTGCTAACAATATGCTAGTCCATGTTTATAATATATTGTAATATGCTTTTTAATTTATGTTGCTTTTAGACAACTCGGCCTTGCTTTTTTAAACCAAATCTATTCCAACATGCTTTCTTAAGTCTCCAAAAAGTTTGTCCTCAAACATTAATGTCCATTTTTTCCCCCACACCTTTCTCTACACATTGTTTGTAGCAGCTGCTTACAGGAGAACTGTAATTTCAAATCCTTACTTTGGATAATTTTCCTTTTTGGGTGAACGAACCCAATGATTTACTCGCCCTCAAGGCATCCTAACTGTAAATTACTTCCTTCTTCCAGTTAAATCAAAGTTATTTAATAACAAATAATAATAATCTTGGGCATTTCCAGCTCTAGAATGGCAACATTTGGATGATTTTTATCATCAGTCCAAAACAAGTCTATTAAAGCGCAGCTATATATAATAAAAAGAATCTAAAGTAAATGTTTCCTTTTAATGAATATATAGAATTTAAGAAAAATATACATATTTAAAACTCCTATAGTACCAGACAGGAGTTAGTTGTTTGTCATCGACTTGGTGTGTTCCGGCCCTTTAAAAGCTCTGTTCAGAAATCCTGATTTCAGTCTGCTCTCTCAGATCCCAGCCATGCAGAGACGGCTGATCACGCCATACGCCGATGCTCCGGATCTCAGCGCCTATGAGGACCAAGAGTGGGACTCTGCTGTGGACTGTAAAAGTGCATCTGAAGCGGACCACTCCAGGTGTGAAATCTGCCCTTCCTAAACACTGAAACATGTCTGAAGAGTTGTTCGTCTGTATTCAGAGTGTTCCCTGTGTTTAATCTAGCGAGAGTCTGCTGAAGAAGGCCAAGATGAGGGCTAAGAAGAAACCACGGCGCCGCTCCGACAGCTCTGGTGGATACAACCTGTCTGACGTCATCCAGAGCTCACCTAATGATGTCATCCAGAGTCCTCCTAATGATGTCACTCAGAGCCCGCCTACTCCAGGTGAACTCGCTTAATCCTGTCTTAAAGGGATAGTTCACCAAAAATGAACATTTACAGTTAGTTCACTCGCCCTCTGGTCACTAAAGATGTAGGTGACTTTTTTCTTTCAGTAGAATATTAAAGAAGGTTTTTAGCTGAATCTGTAGTTATTGTTATACAATGTTTTGCGTAATTTGTCCTAGTTAAGCCTTTAAGGGTGCTTTCACACTTGGTTCAATTGACTTGACCGTACTCAAGTTCAATTGTCCCCCCTTGCCTCCTTCTCAGTTGGTTTGTGTTCACACTGTCTTTTTTCCTTCTGAACCCCGGTACACTTGCGTCATCAAGCCGCTGTTTTGTGTACGGCTGTTGCCAGGTGACGGACACGAAAGCAAAGCGCCAAAATGGAAAGACGTCCGCAATCAGCACATCGCGGTCGTTTCGCTTTTACTGAACCTTTTGGTTTTGGACGTACAGAAAGCGACTCGCGTCTATCTGCCGCAAAATAATATAAATGTTCAGAACATCACACGATGTCTGCAGAAGCTGTTTTTGGAGGAGATAAGCAGACATTATCACTGTTTGTACTGGGTCAGTCCCGCTTGTCATCAAGGTAGGTGACATACACAGACACACACACACGAATGGACGTTATGAAAACTAAAGTTTGTTGTACAGTTGGCGGTTCACTTCCGGCTTTTGGTACGATTGCATTCATACTACAAGTGAACCGCAAGTTCACATGAACCGTTCCCCAGACCACCTCTTTCAGGTGGACTCGAGTACGGTTCTCAGGTGCGCACCCGAGTTCAGAAGACGTGTTCACACTAGCTAAACGTACCATACTATGATGTCAAACGAACCCGGGTGCAGACCAAAAGTGCTAGTGTGAAAGCACCTTAAATGTATCTTTAAGCTGAATACTAGTATCTTGAGTCAAATGTTATGTATCATGGCAACGATAAAAGAAACCAGTAATTAGAAATTAGTTAACAAGACTATTCTGTTTCCATGATTGTGTTTTGCGCAGGTTTGGGTAATTCAGTGAAGGCCAGCTCAGTAGACTCTCTGCAGGAGCTCATCATGTCTGACTCTGAGGGCAGTTATATGGCTGTGGGGAGTCCTCGAGACCTGCAGTCCCCAGTCTTTCAGGTGATCACAACACACCTGGGGTTTCATTTATAAACATGCGTGTATCACTTCCCACCCATAAAAATACAAGCTATAATATACACTACCTGACAAAAGTCTTGTTGCCAATCCAAGTTTTAGGAACCAATAATAACTTGACTTCTAGTTGATCGTTTGGTATCAGAAGTGGCTTATATGAAAGGCAAGGCCTCTAGATTATGCTTTCATTTTACCAAAATTAAATGTAGTCATGCCTCGATTTTTAACCCTATAAGACGTGAAATATATCACAAAATAGGCAAATAATTCTACTTTGTTTGTTTTAACCATCTTGCAAAATTCCTCCCAAAAATTGCCATATACATTTTTTCATGATATTTATTTTGCCTCACAGTTAATACCTCAGGTGCCTGTGCAACTTTTTGATCACAACATTGTTCATTTTAATTACAAGAAAACAATTTTGCTCATAACTTTTTGACAACTGAAAACATTTCAGGCCGTTTCCTCTTTGTTTTTACCCGTTACCTGATATACCAGTTGTATATCAAATCATATACAACAGATTATTAAACAAAGAATTGATCAGATTCTTTGATCAAAAACTTGTGTATCAAATATACGTTCGGCTTTACAGGGTTAATGATTTAATTAGGACAGTAAGGTCTGACTTTGCTGAGAAAAAAGTCTCATCACTTAACAGAAATAATGTCCAGTATAGAATATAAAGTCATGCTGCAATGGAAACAGAATTAATATTGTGTATGACTCCCATGAGCTTGGAGGACTGCATCCATACATCTCTGCAATGACTCAAATAACTTATTAATAAAGTCATCTGGAATGGCAAAGAAAGTGTTCTTGCAGGACTCCCAGAGTTCATCAAGATTCTTTGAATTCATCTTCAGCGCCTCCTGCTTCATCTTATCTCATAGATGCTCAATAATGTTCATGTCTGGTGACTGGGCTGGCCAATCCTGGAGCACCTTGACCTTCTTTGCTTTCAGGAGCTTTGATGTGGAGGCTGAAGTACGAGGAGTGCTATCCTGTTGGAGAATTTGCCCTCTCTTGTAATGTAACGGGCAGCATAAACGTCTTGATACCTCAGGCTGTTGATGTTGCCATCCTTTCACACGCCCCCATACTGAATGTAACCCCAAACCATGATTTTGTTTTTCACCAAACTTGACTAATTGCTGTGAGAATCTTGGCTCCATGCGGGTTCCAGTAGGTTTTCCGCAGTATTTGTGATGATTGGGATGCAGCTCAACACAAGATTCATCAGAAAAATCTATCTTCTGCCACTTTTCCAAATGATCAACTAGAAGTCAAGTTATTATTTGTTGTTTTTACAACTGGGATCAACGACAAGACCTTTGTCAGGTAGTGTAAAAAAACTTGAACTCTTCTGTATTTATGTCAGCAGGATGAGAGACGTGGACCGGCTGGACTGAAGACTCCTCCTGGAACCCCTGTTTTGAAGAACGGCCCTGTACCCGTCCAGTCTTCCACTCCTGAACATATCCCTACTGTCAAAGCCAGGTGACTGAACTTCTCTCTCACAGCAAGAAGCGGAGACTCTCTCTCAGTTTCACTGTAGTTATGATTGTTTCTGTGTCTCCAGACCAGCTCCTGTCCTGGACCTCAGGGCCATCATGGAGATGGAGGCGAACTCTCTGAATCTGGGCGTCACACCTAAAGCCATCAGCGGGTTAGTGAGGAGTAACTGATGAAGAAGCTGTTGAGTCATTCGTAAATATTGATTGAACATTAGAGCTGTGACTCCTTGCAAACCAAAATCTCCCATGTCGCGTCTGGTGCTGTTATTATGACACAGTGTTAGGGATAGTTTACACTGATTCATCTGAAACATGCTAGCAACATGCTAATTCATGCTAGAAACATGCTAATAACATGTTAATTTATGCAAGAAACATCTTAGCAACATGCTAATTCCAACTGGAAACGTCCTAAAATACTAACCTATTAAAGTGTAATACTATGTTAGAAACATGCTAACAACATGCCAACTCATGTTGGAATCATGCTAACAACCAATGAAGGTCTAATGAGGTGAAGTTAAACATTATTTACAGTATTATTAGCTTTAATCCACAGCCTTTTTAAAAAATGGAAAAAACATGTTAGAAAAAATGCTAACAACATGCTACTGTATTTCATGCCAGAAACATCATAGCAGCATTTTAATTCAGACTAGAAAAATGCTAACAACATGCTAATTCATGTTGTAAATATGCTAAAAACATGCTAATGAGGTCTAATGAAGTGAAATTAAATATTATTTACAGTTTTATTAGCTTTAATCCACAGCCTGTTTAAGAACTGGAGAAACATGCTAACAACATGCTAATTCATGCCAGAAACATCATAGCAACATGTTAATTCAAACTAGAAACATGCTAACAACATGCTAATTCATGTTAGAAACATGTTAACAACATGCTAATTCATGTTGGAATTTAGCTAACATTAAACATTATTTACAATATTATTAGCTTTAATCAACAGCCTGTTTAAAAACTGGAGAAACATGCTAACAACATGTTAATTCATGCCAGAAACATCATAGCAACATGGTAATTAAAACTAGAAACATGTTGACAACATGCTATATCATGTTGGAATCAATGTAACAAAACGCTAATGAGATCTAATGAAGTTAAATTAGACATTATTTACAATATTATTAGCTTTAATCCACAACCTGTTTAAAAACTGGAGAAACATGCTAACAACATGTTAATTAATGCCAGAAACATCATGGCAACATGCCAATTAAAACTAAAAACATGTAGGCGACTTGTTAATTCATGTTGGAATCAATGTAAAAACCCGCTAATAAGATCTAATGAAGTGGAATTAAACATAATTTACAATATTATTAGCTTTAATACACAGCCTGTTTAAAACAAACTGGAGAAACATGCTAGGAACATTCATGTTTAAAACATGCTAACAACATGTTAATAAAGGTCTAATGAAGTCAAATTAAACCATATTTACAATATTATTAGCTTTAATTCACAGCCTGTTTAAAAACTGGAGAAACATGCTAGCAACATGTTAATTAATGCCAGAAACATCATAGCAACATGCTAATTAAAACTAGAAACATGTTGACAACATGCTAATTCATGTTAGAATCAATGTAACATGCTAATGAGATCTAATGAAATGAAATTAAACATTATTTACAATATTATTAGCTTTAATACACAGCTTGTTTAAAAAAAAACTGGAGAAACATGCTAGGAACATTCATGCTAAAAACATGCTAACAACATGCTAATAAAGGTCTAATGAAGTAAAACTAAACCATATTTACAATATTATTAGCTTTAATCCACAGCCTGTTTAAAAACTGGATAAACATGCTAAAAACATGCTAATTCATGCCAGAAACATCTTAGCAACATGTTAATCTATGTTAAAATCATGCTAACTCATGTTGGAAACATGCTAACAACATGCTAATTCGTGTTAGAATCGTGCTAATTCATGACAGAATCGTGCTAACAAAATGCTAGTCCATGTTTATAATACATTGTAATAGGCTTTTTAATTTATGTTGCTTTTAGACAACTTGACCTTACTTTTTTAAACTAAAACTACTTCCAACAGGCTTTCTCAAGTCACCAAAAAGTTTGTCCTCAAACTTTAATGTCTATTTTTTCCCCCACTCCTTTATCTACGCATTGTTTGTGATCACCAGATCTAGCAGCAGCAGTAAGGTCTCCATCATTCCCAGTAAGCTGTCCCAGAAGCAGAGGAAGATGTTGGCTCAGGCATCCAGAGAGGGCAGCACTGAGAGCGTCTCTGCTAAATCGCCACCGCCTGCTGCGCCGGTCAAACCTGTGAAAACCTGGTGAGAGATTTGCCCATTTCTTCTCTATCAAACTGGTATTAGTGTTAAATATTCAAACATCTTCTAAACATCGTAGGCATATTTTTGTTACTTGCCAATGTAATAATAATGTTTCTTGGATATGTAATAAAAATCTGTTTTAATTCAAGTAGTTTACCTGTCAATAAATGCGCAAACCATACCGCTAAACCACCAGGGGACGCCGCTTCCTCTTAAATGTGAAACTGTTCTGGGCTTTCATTTTTATTTAGGCATGAAAACACTTTGAAATAAATATAAAAACTGCGCGATTCCTTTCCATTACCGGTGACGTAGCCCCTCCTATGCAATCGTCAAAACAGTCAGTTCATGTAGCGGTGCATGACTGTCAGACGTGCTCCATATTAATAAATAGGCGCTGTTCTGTACACACGATTTGAAGCGGAACGAAAGTGGACACTGGGTTTTTTGGGTGCGCGTTTTAATACAGACATATACACATAATAATAATAATAATAATAATAATAACAATAACAACATCTAAACATGTCAAACTTGGTGGGTTTTCTTTTAAACTCAACAAATTTTGTCTTAGATGACCATAAAAAACTTAGGATAGCAATCGAATGCTTTCATTATAGATCTGTGCACTTTCAAAGTTACACCTCTGTTAATGAACCATCTAAATGAGAGAATCATTCGCTGCTCTTTTGAGTAGGCTAAACTGTTTGCTAGTCTGTTTGCAGATTTTTCTAATGTATACCATTTATTGTATCCTTTGTTAATAATAATAATAATAATAATAATGATAAAAAATATGATTGACCATTTCAACTGTTTATTTAGAACGAAACAGCTCCAGATGAACATATTTAGTAATTTGGGGAATTATTATTATTATTATTATTATTATTATTATTATTATTTGTTTTTATTTTCACATCCCAATGTTGATTGGTGTGAAGTGTGATATGTTTGTAAATAGCTTAAATTGTAACATTTTTAAAATTATTATTTACATTTTTTATTAGTTTTTGTAATTTGATGTTGATGTTGTTGTTGTTGTTGTTGTTGTTATTATTATTATTATTATTATTATTATCATTTGGGTTTTAGCACATAGTTAAACAATTTTACTTGTTATCCATTTCATTTACCAAATGGGCTTTTTTTATTATTATTATTATTATTACCCACACTAACTTTGATAATATATTTCTAGGATTCAACAAGTAGTGTGTGTTTATACCTATATTTATGACGTAATACATAAGTAATTTAACTTTATTTGACTGTTTTCAGGTCGACAGCAGTCCAACCTCCGCTCTCCTCCTGTTCCTTCCGGGATCTTTTAGCAGAGGAGGAGCGGCGTGGAAAAGCATCTCCTGTTTCTCCAGTGGCTGCAGGACCAGCATCGTCATGTGCCAAAAGAGTGACGTTCAAATGTGCTGAGAATAGTGACCCGGAAAAACCAGCAAGGTGAGAAACCAAGTCAAATGTGATTGGCTGACGTCTGCTGTTTTTCTGGCCAAAAAGTCAACAACTGAGACTGCTGCAGACTTTTATTTAACTATAATGAGGGCTTTATTTTTGCGCTCTCGCTTATCTTTCACTTGCAGCAAACTAATGGTTGAAGCATGCTCATTCACAGTCAATTACAGCCAATTTAGTTTATTCAATTCACCTACAGCGCATGTCTGTGGACTGTGGGGGAAACCGGAGCACTCAGAGGAAACCCACATTAACACAGGGAGAACATGCAAACTAGAGCCCTGCATAGACCTTAAAGGGCCATGAAACCCCCCAGTCTCAGCGTGGTGTTTTCACACCTCTAGTTTGGAAAAGCTCAGTAAAGTGGGCGTGTCCAGCTCTGTTTAGGTAGGAGTGTCGGGGAAGGGGAAAGAGGGAAGGTTTTGCATAAAAATGGGAGTTTCTATTTGTGCACGCGCTCCTTTTCACACAGACTGTGTTTACATGGACATCAGTAATCGAATTATTTGTCAAATTATTAATATGTCGACTTTAACAGCACTTTCTCTTTATTTTCGGATTTCCGTGAAGGGCAGGGCTTCTGTCTATGGCTTGGTGACTGTAGCTTTATTGCTAAATGGCTAACAGGGGTTTTATAGAGAGAATAACTGTGTTTATGTGCTTTGTGAAGGCTGAAAAACAGCGTCAATTCGTTTAGAGCTGTGACTGAGAACACTAGATGCTTTTAAGAGGTGCACCGAGCTCTGTGAGCTCATAAACTCCTCCAGAAACTGAACCTGAATGATTGGAACTTTCAGCGGTGCTTCTGACTGAGCCGAGCTGTTTGATGAACTGTTGTCGGCAGAAGGATTTTCCCCCGAGACACCAACAACAGGCGCTACGTCATAATCACACCCCCACAAGAGCAAGCCACTGATTGGTTAACGCGGCGCGAACGTCCGCTGAGCTCATTTTCATTTCATTTTCAAACTGAAGCGATTCACGCGTCAAACGCGCGCACCATTCGTGCGTAACGCGCCGCAGGTTGCCTATTCGGGCCTTTGCATTGACTTAACATGTAAATCACTCGCGCTTGACGCGTCTTCCGCATCTGCTGTGAACGCAACATAACAGGTACAATCTTCGAAGCGATCATGAATATTAATGAAGTTGCGCCGCTTACACAATAGAGCGCTCTGGTAGGTTTGAACCAAGTCTTTCTCATGAATTAATGCCGCACGCTTAGAGACGTCAGAATGTTCTTGCCAGTACAGACGTCCACTCTCCACACTTGAATACACGCATGGATCGGTTTGACGCAGCTTCAAAAATTTGTTTCAAACCAGAAGAACGAATTTACTCGAAATAACGCAAAAACAACCAATTTTCACTTTTTAGTGCAATATATGTGTCCTCGTAGCGTTTATAGCTGCGCGGGACACATATATGACTGTCAACAGCTCAAAACATGTGTTTTGGTGTTTCGTGGCCCTTTAAATCTAAGCCCTAGTTCAGCACTGGCTCAAGACGCACAGGCTGTAGCCCGACTTGAAGCCTGTTTTTTTTTTTCTCCTTTTTTTTTCCCCCTTTCCCCCCCCCCCCCCCCCCCCCCCCCAAACAGCGTATGCTGTTTCAGCCATTAACATACACCAGATTTGTATTTTATAGAAACTTTGTTGTTTTCGCTTCAGAAAAAAATCAGAGTAATTTAGGGAAATTGAAGGTTTTTATTTGTTTATTTATTTTTTTTAAAGTAAGTTTTATTTTTTTTTAAGTGACATCGATGTCCAAGCGGTATTTGGTCCACAGTGAGTTTACTCAATTTAACCCAGTGGCGCCTGCAGCTGTTGTAAAAACGAATAAGTTTATTCATTCATTTATTTTATTTTCGGCTTAGTCCTTTTATTAATCAGGGGTCGCCACAGCGGAATGAACCGCCAACTTATCCAGCATTTGTTTTATGCAGCGGATGCCCTTCCAGCCGCAACCCCTCTCTGGGAAACATCCATACGTTCTCATTCGCACACATACACTACAGACAATTTAGCCTACCCAATTCACCTAAAGCACGTCTTTGGACTTGTGGGGGAAAGCACCTGGAGGAAACCCACGCCAACACAGTGAGAACATGCAAACTCCACACAGAAATGCCAACTGACCCAGCCGAGGCTCTAACCAGCGACCTTTTTGCTGTGAGGCGACAGCACTACCTACTGTGCCACCGTGTCGCAAACGAATTAAGTTTATTTAATTGCGTGGAACCCAGCAGTTTTCAGTTTTTACAGTGTATAATAATAACCTATAAGGAGACGAATCCTAAATGATTTACTTCAATAAGACATCATTTATTTTACGACTGTATCCTTTTTGTATTGGTAGACAAGGGGGATCTTGTAAATAATCTGCACATTTTTGTTCTGGAATTGAACTGATCCTTTAATTTCAGCTGTATTTTATTGTAATTGCTTAATTAATTTAATTAATTAATTAATTAATATTTATTTATTTATTTATTTATTTATTTTTATTAATGTACGTTTTAGTTTTTTTAAGTGACATCGATATCCTAGCAGTATGTGGTCCATAGTGAGTTTACTCAATTTAACCCAGTGGCGCCTGCAGCTGTACGGCTGTATGCGCTGTGTGTACCTACGATGAGAGGGTGCGAATTAATGATGCTTTTTTTTTTTTTTTCTCTCAGTTTATTTTATTTATTACATAATTTAAATTGTCAGTATATGGTAGTGTATACTGTTTAATAATCAAAGCAAGAAAGAATGAGAATAAATAAAGCTGTCGGTTTGTGTGTTTTAAAGTGTGTATGTACTTGCATGGTGGGAGACGGGTACAGAAATCTATTGGCTTTAGTTTTGCTGGCGGTTTTACTGCACACTAAAAATTACAATTCAGAAATCAAAATGAGTAAACGCTCTTTAAAACTGCTAAACTTAATTGAGACATTTGGCAAAAGGCCTAAAACTGATGAGACAAATATTGCTTCTCCACACGGGGTGGAGATCGCAGTCTCATCAGCACCTGAAGCTGGATTTATACTTTCGCCTGGCGCTGCATCGCGCGCCTCCGCTGAGCGCGCACCTCGCGAAACGGACGAGGCTTTTATACTCGCCACGTTCGCCGTTGTGATATTCTTTAAAACGACAGGGGGCGACCAAATGAAACTGACTGTAAAGTCAGACGGATAAACATAGAAGTAGAAAGTTTCAGGAACTACGTCATAACATTAATATTAATGATGTTTATTAAACTAGTTATTTTTATTATTTTTATAAATTATTTTAATGATTGTAAAGATTTTTGTAACTATTCAAGATTTTTTTAATCAAACTTTGATGCATCACTTGCTTTTGTTCATATCTAAGACAATTTGACCTATTAAAGTGTATTAAAATATTAATGACAACAGAACATGGGTTTCTCAACAAACATATTTTTATTATGGCAAGAATAAAAGCAAAAAGTACACTTACTAAATAATACAGATGTTTTTTTATTTATTTAGTCCGCTTCACAATTCACACATTACTGTCTGGCTAGTTTCTGTCCTTTTCTCATGCTAAAAAGGCAATAATAATCCAACATTCCTGACCATTATCACCATAAAGCCTAGAAAAACAGCATCATGTTGTAAACCGATTGATTCAAATATTCCTGTCCAGTTATCAAAGACATAATTTACTTCATTATAGTTTTGTAACTATTAAATTGTTTTAAATTCAATTGTAATACATACATCAGTGTTAAACCTATGACTGGTGGAAAAACATATTCTGTAATGGGGTCTCCACTGGCCACTTTTGGCTTTAATAAACTCATCCCTCAGGTTTTTCCAAACGTTTTAACAAAAACTTTCCTCCTTTCTCACTGCTGTTGCAATTTCTAGCCAAGAGTTATTGATCACCTGGTTATCTCTATGATCACTGATCATGAATATGTCTTTACAGTCGTACCTGTTTCAGACAAAATCTTTTCAAAGTGATTCATATACAACTCAAATCGGATGCGGTGCCGCGCGCGCTGTTCGCTCGAGTCTCAAAAAATTCCATGCGCTCCGCCAGCAGAAACCATGTCACGTGCACCCAAAGCGAACATCCGGAAACTCCGCAATGACGTCATATTTGCCGCGCGCACTCAAGCGAACTAGCAGACGCGTCAAGTATAAACCAGGCTTGAGCCGGGGGAACTCCAGGCCTAACCCGTGTCTCTTTCATCGGACAATTCAGATCCAGCTGCTGTGCAGTCTCTTCGCTTGGAACCACTATACCATTCAGGGTGTTTTAAACAGTTTTATCTGACAGACTGGCACAAATAAGCAGACATCCTCATTCTCACAACAAGTTTCTAAGTTCCTGTCACCCTTCCAACCGTGTTTGTTCTTCCTAGGTAATCTGGAACCACTTCAGTGCTGCTACGAATACTTTGTAAACGCCTGTCGTGCTTATTCCAATTTCTTACTTGATTAATTAAATTGTAATTGACTGACGCAATAGATGTTATTTTCATTACCAGTGAAAACAGGCTTCTCTGAAACAGAATATTTCACTTTAAATTTTATTTAGGCTAGATTATTTGCTATAACAAACTAGTTTGTGTTTTGGCGCAGAAGCATATAGCGGACTTGTTTTGAAGCACTTCACCTCAAACGTTATTCGTTCTTCTATTATATCTAGTAGATAACTGACCAACAGCACATTTTTTTTCTATGTAGTACACTAGTTCCTACTGCTTGCAATAGTGCTGCTGTGTTGTCATGGCAACACTGGTCAATCAAATGAAGCCTCTCGACTCGTTCACAGTTAATAAAATGAGCTTATTTTGCCTGTTTTTATTTAAATCAGTGTTTTTATGTTATTTATATACAGTATTAAGTCAAATGTAGGATGTTTTATTAAGTTACTTTAATAATAAAATAATAAATATTTATCACAAAGCAGTTGGTTTCTGCTTGGTTTTCATGTGCATGCAGAAATTTCATTTCAGCCCAGAATTTTCATTTCTTGTCTTGTTTTTAAAGTGCTTTCTGGGATTGCATTTTTTTTTTTGGTGGAGCATGTGGTGTATTGACTTTATGAGCTGTTTTCTGAACATTCATGTTAATGCCATGAATGTCGTCTATTGTAGGTTTTCACAAGGGTTTGAATGTGAGCAAGTATCCTCTTCTCTGTGATGCTGAGTAATTGTCTGCTCCATTAGATGGCGCTGTATTGCTTTAGTATGAGCGAACAGCGTCATGATGAGCTGCTGGAGTTAGTGGAGGCTGTTTGTGTGTGTGTGTGTGTGGGTGATACTGTCTGTCTCCGTTCATTGCTGTGTTTTTTAGGCTGATGATTGGAGACTGTGGTTCAGGGATTCGGTTTTGCTCTGTGTTGTGAAATGAGATGTTCTTGAACCTGCAGCAGGTGTCCCTTTACCAGTTTCTCATAGTTTTATTAAAAAAACAGACTTGACCCCTGTGTATTATTAGAGGCTTGTTAGGTTTTGTTTACTTATTTGTTTTGCTTCTTTATTATTAAGGGTATTTTTATTATTGATTTTTATTTATTTATTTTATTTATTCATTTATTTTATATTTATTCATTTATTTGTGTAGTTAATTCTTTTAATTGTGTATTTATTTAATACATTTTATTATTATTTTAAAAAAAGAATGTGTGTGCTTTATTGTAAATTTTAATTTTTCCATTTAAACCTCGATTTTTACATCCAGGTACAAAAATAATCAGGGTTCCATTTAGGTTCTAGAGGACAAAAATGTCCCTTTATTAACCCATTAAACATTTTAAAGCATTAGAATAAACATTTTCGATTGAAACCCACAATCATATTTAAAATAATTAAGTTTAATATATATAAAATCATAATTTATTGGACACCTTCAAGTAGGACGTGGCTGTCCCAAATATATTAAAACATTTAATCCCAGCATCATTTAAGCATAGAATCATGCAGTTTTTTTGAGGCTTGCATTCTACTGATGCACATATTTATTAATATTTTTTATAATACTAATTAAACACATTTTCAAAAGAACATGGAAACAAAAAAGACATACAATAAAAATGTCAAAGGTCACAGAATATAATCTGATTTACTTTTATATTTGTGGTTGATAAAATGTTTCTATATAGAATTTTGCTAAGGGTTACATATCAAAGATCAACAGGCTCCAGATATATAAATAAAAGCACCACAATAAAATTAAAACATTACATTTCTTTGCAGCCATTTATCCCGGCACGCAGAGATTTTTATAGGCTTGTTGTCTTAAGGAAAGTACAATATCATGCCATTCACTACAGATGGAGGATCTTCCTTGAGTCATTTCTTTGTAATGGCCTTTTTGCTAGTTGTTAGTAGTGTATTAAGAAGATATGCATCATTTTTTGGTATTTCTGAAGAGTAAATTCCCAGGTACAGAGTTTTAAAATTGCATTGCAGATTCAATCCATTATTGCATTTCTCTCTTCATTTAAATCTTGCCAATAGCCAATATCACATTCCCAAAATATGTGGAAATGATCAGCCAATACATTTCAATACAAATTATTGCAAATAAAACCTTAAATTTTTAAAAAAACAACAACTATACAAGCAAATCAAATTACAAAAGCTAATTTAAAAATGTAAACATAGCGATCTTAAAATTATAATAATTTTATTCCTAAATTGTAACTTTTTCTAAAAATAATATATAAACTAATAAACGACAACAACAATTAAAATAATAATAAATAAATGCCACAAATATTTGAGAGAAAAACATATATATA
>CAIGQQ010038338.1:4154739-4168068 GCA_903798035.1 Danio albolineatus
ATATAAGAATATAAATAAGTAAATAATTAGGTAAATAAATATATAAACATTTACTTATTTGCTTATTTTTATTTATATTCTTGTATATTTATTTATTTATTTACTTATTTATATATGTATTTACTTGCTGAAGTAAATAAATATATCAACAATAAATATATAAGAATATAAATAAGTAAATTAAATAAGTAAGTAAATAAGTAAATAATTAGGTAAATAAATATATAAATTTACTTGCTATTTATATTGATTTATATTCTTACATATTTACTTGTGTATTTACTAATTTGCTTTGCTTATTTATACATTTATTTGCTTATTTATATTCTTATATATTTACTTGTGTATATATAATTTTTTTGCTTATTTACTTAAGCAAATAACTATAAATAAATAAGCAAATAAATATATATAAAATATAAAATAAATATATAAGTAGATATTTGCATATTTAAGTACATTTATATTCTTATACAAGTAAATAATTAGGTAAATATATATTTACTTATTTGCTTATTTATATTGATTTTTATATTGATTTTATATTGATTTATAGTCTTATGTACTTCTCTATTTATTTATTTGCTCAGTTACTTGTTTATATGTTTATTTATTTGATTATTTTTTTCCCTTATGTGTACTTATTTGCTCATTTACTTATTCAGATACTTCTGATTTTTGTTTACCTATGTATTTATTTGCTTTTTGTTTACTTATTTGCATATTATTCATATATTTATTTACTTATTATTTTTTCTACTCGAGTATTTATTTACTTACCAACTTATTTTCTTATTAAGGTGTTGCTCATCATGTGCATTATTATTAAGCGCTGAAGCTGACTGTCATGTGTTTTTCCCATCAGCCCCTGGGTGCTGCGGGCAGCTGGAAGTCCGCCGTCCACGTCCACGTTCGCCTCAATTGTGGAGGAGGAGCGCCAGCAGGAAGCAGCTCTGATCCGCAGCCGAGACAAACCACTCTCACTCATACAGGTAACAGACACACCTGTGTTATCCTAAAGTTGTTAATTATTGGATTCTAGTTTTTGAGTTAATATCAGAAGTGATGGGAAAACACATATACCCCTGGCCTATTTTAGCTATATTTATATATAAATCACCTTTTAAATATTCAAGCATGTGGTGAACAATGACTAATACAATCTGAATATATTTAAAAAGCACTCCAAATGTTCAAATAATTGGTGTTAATATTGTGCATATTGATTATCACAACATATTGCATTATTGAATTTTTCCATATGTCTACCTCTAGGGGAAGTCCTCATAAAAATGGAAAAATAACACATAGTGTGGACTGACACATGATGTGAAATGTGCACATGATCTTAATAAGCAACTTGACAAAACAGTCATTAAAAGCATGCACATGATTCCAGAAGACAAGCTAATCCAGAACAAAATATTTCATGAAATGTCACCAAAATGCTGCTTTTAAACTTAAAGAGCCAATATTACACATTAAAAAGGGTCATATTTTGGTTTTGGAGGTCTCCAACAGCAGGCTAATATGCATGCATGGTCAAAAAACACTTTCACTGTCTTAAAATTTGCATTTATTTTTACCTCATTATCCCAGCGACTCCTATATGAATCGCTCAGTGATTCATTTATATCAAAACCCCTCCTCAGCGCAATGCTAAACTGACCTGATTGGACCGATGACCCAGTCTGTTGCGATTGGTCGACATCATTCAGTGCGAGAGAATGCCCACCACGGCTTATCAATATTGAAGTAGTCATAGTGTGTGCGTGAGCATATCTGCCAACACTCGTTTTTCCCGGGAGTCGCCCGTATTTCAGACACCTCACCCCGAAACTAACCCCCCGGTCTCCCAGCATATCACTCTATTCTTAACCAGAAGTAAAAACAGTGACACACATGCAGTATTAATGCACACAGCGGCAAAAGCTGAACCCTTATGAAACAGGACCGCCACACATGTGTAGGAGAGCTGATGTAGCCATAGCAACGACAAACAGCAGAGGAACACGAGTTCACAAATGCATTTTAATCCGTAAACAAAGCGCACGCGTCACGTTTACAACGTGCTTTTAGACACGATATGAGAATACAAGTTAACCAGATACACTACAAGTGGTTACAAGTTACAAAACACAATTAAATACATCATTTACAAGCTGGAGAAAACAATGAGGCAACCGTTTTAATCGCACGCACTCACACTTGTTGGATAGCATACCAGATTCAGTCAGGCCACTGGGAAATGTCCCGGTGCTCCCTATGGCCAGTCCACCCCTGCTTACATCAATAGGCTTTTCTGATCCTTCATTTAACAAACGGTCGACGAATCCTCCGTTGTAAGCGTGTAGATTTCAGAAGCACTCCTCAGAGGGAACACAGCACCAGGCTGGGCTATAATGCTGAGGCCAATAATATACTTCCAATAATATCCAGCTGAGCACATGTCTGCTACAGCGCTCTTCTCTGTGTTGCCAGATGTAGCTGACTGATTCCAGTCCAAACCCATTCCAAAAGGTTTTTACCTGCACAATCAAATTCAAAACAGCCCAGCTTGCTGCTGGTGTTTGTGGGCGGGGTTGGGGGGTTTTGAATCTCCCGGGGCTGCGTGCGAACAAATGGGCGGGGCTTATGTTTCGTGTTCACGTCATGCCGAAACGGCTAAAGACTCGTAATCACGGCGATTCGTTTGAGGAACTGTGAGTCGACTCTTTTATGGATGAATCAATAGTTTTAAACACTGTGCACTTTCAGATTTAAGCCTCAGCTGGATATTTCACTTCACCTAGAGCTGTGTTACACACTGCATACAAGCTCATTTTCAAAAACTCTTTAAAAAACATTTGAAAAAGAACCTCAATTTCACATGATTTCGAATAAAGGCATCTCCTTTTTCTCATCTGTCCCGTAGATTGAAGAACGAGCCGTTCAGGATCTGTTACTCCATTACAACGCGTTTAACAACCCAGATGAGCTGATCCTGGTGGAGAGGTCCGACCAAGGCCCGATCGCCACCCCGACCTGGAACAAACACTGAACCATCACAGTAACCATCACAATCACACTTAGGATTATAGCAGTGTTCACCTGAGTTCTGTTTCCTCACATTATTCTGCATTAGCCACGCTCGTTTAACTCTCCTGCTTTAACTCTGCTGTTTCCTCATGATGGAAGAGAAACCCCGGAGAGTCGCCACACGTGCCAAAAGATGTTTGCTGCATCGTTTCTCTCTTTACTTTTTATAATCCGGTGGTTTAAGGATCTGCATCTCACAGGTAGTGTGTGTGTTAGCAGATCTCACACACATATCGCTATGAATCGGTGTTTATTTGGCAACCGATATAAGGTGAAAAACGTTCGCCTGTAGCTTAACACATATAGGTCAATCGCACTAGAAACTATCACCGATCTGCTTATCTAATGAATGAATGATGATAAAGACTAAAAAATGTAGTCAAAAAATAAATATGCTAATATATAATTTCCTGTTCATTTATTAAGTAAACAGATCGGAGTGCAACAGACCCGTCAATATTCAATGTCAAGCACTTTTTGTTGACAGAATTATCTCTGCTGTGAAAGTTTGACTAGATAGAAATGTCATCAGCCATACAAAGCAATAGACCTTTAGTCTAGTGAAAGGAAAGTCATGTGCACACCAACAACAAGACAAAACAGAGATTTACACACATGCGTTATTTGCTTTCTCACACAATCTACATAACGTTCTCATTTAGGGCTGGGTCTAATAATAGTTTTTTTTAATTATTATTATTGTCAAAGGGATAGTTCACACAAAAATGAAAATTGTCATTTATGCACCTTTCACTTGTATCTCAAAATGTATTTGAGATTTAGAAGAACAGATTAGAAGATATTTTGGAAAATGTAGGAAACCGGTAACCATTGACATCAACGGTATTTTTTTTCCTACTATGGATGTCAATGGTTACCGGTTTCCTACTAAGGGTGTCAATGTTTACCGGTAACCATTGACTTCAATAGTATTTGTCAATGGTTACTGGTTTCCAAAACTTGTTAAAAAAAACAAATACTATTGAACTTAATAGTTACCGGTTTCCTGCTAGGGGTATCAATGGTTACCAGTTTATTTTTTTTAAATTCTTCAAAATATCTTCAAAAAGAAGATATTTTGAAGAATTAAAAAAATAAACTGATAACCATTGATACCCCTAGTAGGAAACCGGTAACTATTAAGTTCAATAGTATGTTTTTCCTACTAGTGGTGTCAATGGTTACCGGTTTTCAAAAATTCTTCAAAATATCTTCTTTTATCTGCTGGGGGAAAAAAAAAAAAAGATATTTTGAAGTTTTGGAAACAGGTAACCATCGACTTCTTCAATAATATCATTTTTTTCTACTAGGGGTGTCAATGGTTACTGGTTTTAAAAATTCTTCAAAATATCTTTTTTTCTGCTGAAAAAAAAAAACATATTTTGAAGAAGTTTTGGAAACCGGTAACCATTGACAAATACTACTGAAGTCGATGGTTACCCGTTTACAAAACTTCTTCAAAATATCTTATTTTTTTCTGCTGAAAGAAACAAAAAAAAGATATTTTGAAAAATGTAGGAAACCAGTAACCATTGACACCCATAGTAGAAAAAACAAATATCATTGTTAAATGGTTACCGGTTTCCTACTAAGGGTGTCAGTGGTTACTGTTTTTTTTTTACTTTTTTTTTTTTTTTTCAGCAGAAAAAGGAACATAATTTGAAGAATTTTGAAAACTGGTAACCATTGACACCCCTAGTAGGAAAAACAAATACTATTAAAGTCAAAAGTTACTGGTTTCCTATTAAGGGTGTCACTGGTTACCAGTTTCCAACATTTTTCAAAATATCTTTGTTTGTTCAAAGGAAAAAAAGAAACGTGAAGGTTTTAAAGCACCTTAGGGTGAATAAATAGTGAGTAAATTTCCATTTTTGAGTGAACTATCCCTTTAAGACATTCTTCTAATATGAATGGGACTCTAGATTTAAAAAGTAAAATGTAATTGTCTGTTTTTTGAATACCTCAGTCATTTTTTGCTTCATGTTAAGAGGAGATATGTGCAGTGGCATGCAATAAAGAGTTGAATGTGAGCATCAGCAGTTGTTGTTTTGCGTCTTTTATGAGCTTTTTTATGAACATACAGTACAGTGTGGGAAATGGCTATTTAGCACGTATGTTTCTCAGAAAACATATTTCTAACGGTGCCGTTGACTTGAAAGTTTCCCCAGATGTTGGTAACAACCAAAGAAAACCATACAGTATATGCAAAGAAAACAAAACTAATTAGTTTACAAATGAAGTTCTGTGTAATAAAATGAAATGACACAGAGAAAAAGTATTGAACACATGAAGAAAGGGAGGTGTAGAAAGGCAGTGAAAACCCAGACAGCAGCTGAAATCTCTCAGTAGTTCTTCAGCAACCCTCTGCCCTTCCTCAGTGCAAATGAGTATCAGCTGCTTCAGTCCAACATCTACATTAGCAGGAGGATGAAGATGAACCCAGAGTGGACATTTCAGCAAGACAATGATCCAAAACACAGCCAAGGAAATTTGAGAATGCGTTCAGAGAAAGAAAATCAAGCTGTAGAATGGCCCAGCCAATCACCTGAACCGAATCCGATAGAAAATACAAAATAAAGCTCAGATTTGACAGAAGAGACACACAGAACCATCAAGATTTCCGAAGTCTGTGAAGAACTCACATCTGAGCAATGCATGTGACTTCATTCTCCATATGAGAGGCGTCTTTAAGCTGCCGTCACCTAAAAAGCCTTTTATATATAGTATTAAATACATTTCAGTAGTTCAAGACTTTCTCCTTGTGTCATTGCATTATTACACAGAACCAATTTATCAGATTTTTTTTTTGTTTTGTTTTATTTTTATGTTTGGGTTTTTACTAAAATCAGGTACAATCCCATGTCAAAAGCTTCTTAAGAAATAATATTCCCAGAAAAAAACAACCTGACGAGTTCAATACTCTTCCCCCAACTGTATGTCATCATTTGCTCGTCCTCACGTTGTGAATTATGATTATTTTTACTGAAGGTCTCCAGATCTGCCATTAGTATGTCAAACATATTGCCCTCCACTTACAGTCGCCGCATGTTAATTTGGGATATGAATGAGTAATTTAACATAAAAATGTGACGAATCACCTTTAATTGCTCTTCGTTTTATATAACTATGGCTCTGTGACCTGCTCAAGTGATCCAGTGGTCTAATTTATTCTCTTTTTCCTCCTATAAAATTGCTATTAATTAGTTTTATCATTTTCTGGCTGTATTAAAGTGACCGTTCACTCGTTAATGAGCAATTTATCACCATTTATTCAAACTTTTGAGTTTCTATCTTCTGAGGAACACAAAACAAGATGTATTTGTTTATGAAATGTTAAATGTTTAGTGCAGTGCATTTTTCTGTACATTACTTAAGCATCGATTAACTTTCTTTTTTTTTTTCATTTTGAGCATTATAAACTCTAGATGATGGATAATAAAGCCCAGAGTGTCTTCTTTCCAAAGATACATAGTTTGGGATGGCAAGTTTTGAGAGAATGCCTCTGACGGTGAGGGAAAGGACACTGATATAGTCTCGGAAAACTTTTTACAGAAATCTCATTTTGCATGATATTTTAATCAAATGTGAATTATAAACTCATGAAACACTTGGCTTTCATGTCATGTTTTTTCTACTACATTACATCAATGTTTTCTTGTTTTGCATATGGAAAAACAAATATTGAACACAATACAATTTTTTTCCTCATGATTACATAATGTATAACTTTTTATATTTTTGAGCATGACATTTCCCCTTTTAGCACAGTAAAGCCCAAAGTGTCTTCTTTCCAATGATACCTAGTTTGTGTTTGTAGCTTGTTGGAGACAGGAACTATTACTATTTAAAGTTAGGTAGGTGTAAATCCCCAAAAGTGAGTGCTGGCTAACAGAATGTCAGAATTTTTAAAGAAATTTGACATAATTTTTTTTCCCAGCACTCTTCATCTTGTATTTCTTTGTGTTTAACAGACGAAGGAAACTCAAAGAGGTTTGGAACAGGTGGAGGATGAGGAACTGATGATAGGCTTTTAATATTTTGGGTGAACTGTCCCTTTAAGATGAACTTGGCGTGTGTTTTCCCGAAATCCTCATGACAAATGTCAAAGTGTTATGATTTAGCTGTGTGTTTTGAAGATATAACCCGACAAACTCTTTCTACTCCACTGACGTAATTTTCTGGAAATCCACATTTTTCAGTATCATGTGGTCGGGATGATGTTCTGCATCATCTGAAATTGAGCAGAATTGGCAACTCAAACCAACTGAGTACTGTAAAACCTAATAAGTTAAGGCAACTCAAACCGTTTGTGGAAACCGATTGCTACAAACCATTTGAGTTGGAAAAAAAACGAATCCATATGAGTACTGTGAACTTACTCCATTCAAGTTGAAGTAATGAGGGATTTAATTAACTCATTACATTCAAAACTGAGTTCAAAACTCTTTTCAGATGAGTAGAATTAACTTTCAGTAAATTTTGAGTTACCTACACATTTTATTTGATAAAGTTGACTTTGGGTTTTACAGTGTACAATCAAAAAATAACTCATTGGTTGAACTCAATTTAATTGATTGGCAGGATTTCCAGCCAATAAATTAGTTTAGCACCAACTAAATATATATTTACACAATTAAATGCAATTGAGTTGGTCCAACATGATTTTATCAAATAAAAGTTTAAATAAAGATAAAATATGGGTGCCGCGGTGGCATAGTGAGTAGCATGTTCGCCTCACAGCAAGAAAATCACTGGTTTGAGCCTCGGCTGGGTCAGTTGGCATTTCTGTGGAGGTCGCGTGGGTTTCCTCCGGGTGCTCCGGTTTCCCCCACTAGTCCAAAGACATGCGGTACAGGTGAATTAGGTAAGCTAAGTTGTCTGTAGTGTACGTGTGTGAATGAGAATGTATGGATGTTTCCCAGAGATGGGTTGCGGCTGGAAGGGCATCCGCTGCGTAAAACAAATGCTGGGTAAGTTGGCAGTTCATTCCGCTGTGGTGACCCCAGATTAATAAAGGTACTAAGCCGACAAGAAAATGAATGAAAAGTTTAAATACATTTGTATTTTTAACTTAAACCCAAAGTTCTGATAATATCATGTATGTCTATTATGTGTCGTACATTTTGAAGTCTCCTAGTTTTATTTGAACTTATCCTAAATGGAGCCACTTTTAAGCATATTTCATGAGTTACATATACTGTTGATTGACACTGATCTCAGAACTCATTTTAGGACAGTTATTGCTCAATGAGCAAAGCAACAAACTGCAAACACCCAAAGCATGGATGCTTCTGGAAGGCAGTAACCTTAAAACTCAAAACATTATATGGACCTAAAGTGAGGATTAAACTCTAACAAGTCTTTCTATTAATGTGAAACATCTAGGATTTCTTTTATTGTCACTATTTTAATTTGCGTAATTCAATCCCACGCAAAGCATGCTGGGAACTACAAATCCCTAACCAGATAGTTGGACCAACACAATTCCGTCATTCATTCATTCATTCATTTTCTTTTCGGCTTAGTCCCTTTATTAATCCGGGGTCACCACAGCGGAATGAACCGCCAACTTATCCAGCATTTTGTTTTATGCAGCGGTTGCCCTTCCAGCTGCAACCCATCTCTGGGAAAAATCCATACATTCTCATTCACAAACATACACTACGTACAATTTAGCCAACCCAATTCACCTGTACCGCATGTCTTTGGACTGTGGGGGAAACCGGAGCACCCGGAGGAAACCCACGCGAACCCGGAGAGAACATGCAAACTCCACAGAGAAATGCTAACGGACCGAGCCGAGGCTCGAACCAGCGACCTTCTTGCTGTGAGGCGACAGCAGTACCTACTGCGCCACTGTGTTGTTTTGTTTTGTTTTTTGTTTTGCTTTGTTTTGTTTTGTTTTGTTTTGTTTTGTTTTGTTTTGTTTTGTTTTGTTTTGTTTTGTTTTGTTTTCATTCATTTTCTTTTCGGTGTAGTCCCTTTATTAATCTGGGGTCGCCACAGCAAAATGAACCGCCAACTTATCCAGCATTTGTTTTACGTAGCGGATGCCCTTCCAGTTGCAACCCATCTCTGGGAAACATCCATACACACTCATACACTATGGACAATTTAGCCTACCCAATTCACCTGTACTGCATGTGTTTGGACTTGTGGGGGAAACCGGAGCACCCGGAGGAAACCCACACGACCACGGGAAGAACATGCAAACTCCACACAGAAATGTCAACTGACCCAGCCGAGGCTCGAACCAGCGACCTTCTTGCTGTGAAGCGAACGTGCTACCCACTACGCCACCGTGGCGCCCCAATTCCGTCATGTTGTCCCAAAACAAAACACTTAAGTTAACTTAATGGTTTACAAATTTAAGTTGACTGAACGTAAAACAAAGAAATTAGCCAAAGAAATGACAAGAATTGTGTAGTTTCAGCTCATTTTATACAGGTAATTTGAACAAGCAGCAGTGATCATTTTTTTGAGTGTACTAACATCTAAAAATGTTTAATTTCACAGGACCTTTAAACCTTCGTTTCTTTCCAGATGGGAGTGACGAATGTTTCATAAATCTCTTATGAAAATCTCGACCCCGGTGTCCGTCTGTGCCTGTTTTTAGCCGAGCGTTTGACTCAGTGTTTTTACAGTTGTCGGGGTCACGGAAGATCTGGCCTGGAGTGACGTGACTTGAGTGATGTCACCGCTTCTTCATTTGTCAAATTTGCGCTCATGCAGTCATCTCAAGCCTGTCTTAATGAATTCGATGTTTGGTGTGATTTGATGAAGCACACCGCCCTTTCCTTTCCAGCAAACCTCTCTCTTTGCATACGTTACGGTCATCAGAGTATTAAAAACTCTCGGTTCAGCGAGCTCGTGAGACGACCCCTCCAGAAATAAGTGCGTGACGGTTAAGGGTCCTAATATACAGTAATGAACGCAACCCGGCGGTTCAAGCATCTGCCAGACATGCAGTGAGCTGAATGATAATCCCGCACTCATCTCTATTAGTCGGAGAGGAGAAGTGATGTCCTGAAAGGCTATAAAGAGCCTGCGTGAAAAAAAATACTATAGTAATTTAAAGTAAATACTATACTAAACTAGGCGCCACGGTGGCCTAGTGGTTAGCACGTTCGCCTCACAGCAAGAAGGTCGCTGGTTCGATCCCCGGCTGGGCCAGTTGGCATTTCTGTGTGGAGTTTGCATGTTCTCTCCGTGGTTGCGTGGGTTTCCTCCGGGTGCTCCGGTTTCCCCCACAGTCCAAAGACATGCGGTACAGGTGAATTGGGTAAGCTAAATTGTCCGTAGTGTATGTGTGTTAATGAGAATGTATGGATGTTTCCCAGAGATGGGTTGTGGCTGGAAGGGCATCCGCTGCGTAAAACAAATGCTGGATAAGTTGGTGGTTCATTCCGCTGTGGTGACCCCAGATTAATAAAGGGACTAAGCCAAAAGGAAAATGAATGAATGAATGAACTATACTAAACTATAGTAAACTGATATACTGTGATAAATACTGTGGTATGCTTTAGTTTTTACTACAGTAAACTGGTTTATTCATTCATTCATTCATTTTCTTTCTGGCTTAGTCCCTTTATTAATCAGGGGTCACCACAGCGGAATGAACCGCCAACTTATCCAGCATTTGTTTTACGCAAGAGATGCCTTTCCAGCTGCAACCCATCACTGGGAAACACCCATACACACTCATTCACACACATACACTAGGGACAATTTAGCTTATTCAATTCACCAATAGCGCATGTCTTTGGACTTGTAGGGGAAACCGGAGCACCCGGAGGAAACCCACGGGCAGCCCACGAGGAGAACATGCAAACTCCACACAGAAATGCCGTCTGACCCTGTCGAGGCTCGAACCAGCGGCCTTCTTGCTGGTGATTGTGCTACCCACTGCGCTACCGTGTCGCCCTAAACTGGTTTATAGTAATGTAACACACCCTAGAGTTGTAGAAAAATATAGTATTGGGTCATTTGTTTATGTTACTTTAGTAGTGTTACCATAGCAACTGTGTGGTGTAGTATCTGGCATGTGATGTACTTTAGTGGTGTGTGGTTTAGTATCTGGTATGTGGTGTAGTAGTTTTATTTCAAAAACACTTGGAACAGTAAGGCATTTACCTCTTTGTGATGTTGCCATTTCTTTTCACAACACTTAAAAGATGTTTAGGGACTAAAGACACCAAGTGAGTGTGTAATTTTGTCCCATTCTTCCTGCAAACAAGACTTGAGGTGGGCAACAACAACGCATCTTCGATTTCATATTTTACGCTTTAAAATGCACCAAACGTTCTCTATTGGAGACAGGTCGGGACTGCAGGCAGGCCAGTCAAGAACCTGTATTCTCTTCCTCTGCAGTCAGGACTTTGACCCAATCCCAATTCTATTTTTGTACCCCTTCCCCTTGGCCCTTACAACCGAGGGTTAAGGCGAAGGGCTTCAAAACTTCCCCCTAAGAATTGGGACAGCACTTCAACACCTGCACACGTCATCATATGTCATCGAGATCTCTTGCGTCATATGAGATCAGACGATCACGACTGCTGGAGTTATTCCAGTTTTGTTATTATTTGGTGTTTATCTTCAGGAAATCACTGAAGGCGTATATTATGTTATTATAACGATCTAATGTGGCAATAAGATCGTAACTATACTGTGTATTTACACAGTGGCCATATTTATCTATGTAAACACACGAAAACAACATTAACATAATAGCAGACACTGTAAAAAGCTCATTCCCAGCCACTAGACATTACTGACAGGGTATTCAAGTGTCATCGTGTGTCAGAATGTTGTGAGACCGCTGTACTGGAGTTATGATTATGGATTATAGATTGCGAAATTTAGCGTTTTTTTAATTTTATTTTTAAAGCATGACGGTAAAACGAACGCGGTTATGAATATATTAAAACATATGTTTGTTTGTCTTAAAAATTTGTATTAATGACAAAAATTACTAATTTGTGGATCTCCTTACTTCCGGGTTCAGCTATCCTGCCGATGTGGCAGGTGTATTCTGGGAAATATTCTTACCACTCCGTTTTAAGTGTGGTCCTGAAAAATCTTCGTTCAATTGGGTGTATACCTCTCGCCCTTAGCCCTACGCCTTCAAGCTAAAGAGAATTGGGACACCACTACCCCTTGACGTGAACGCGCAAAACGAGGGTTAGGGGTAAGGGGAAGGGCTAAGGGGTAGAATTGGGATTGGGCCTTTGTAATGTGTGCAGAATGTGGTTTTGAATTGTCTTAAAATAGGCATGGATATGCGTCCCTGGACAAGAAGGCAGCATATTCTGTTCTGAGATCTCTATGTACTTTTCAGCATTATCTGGTATGTGGTGTAGTATCTGATATGTGATGTAGTTGTGTGTGTTGGGTTGTGTAGTATCTGGTACATGGTGTAGTTGTGTGTGTTGTATATGGTTTAGTATGTGGTGTAGTGTGTGTGTGTGTGTGTTTGTGTGTTGTTTAGTATCTGCTATGTGGTGTAGTTGTGTTTAGATGTGTGTGTGTGTGTGTGTGTAGTATCTGTTATGTATTGTAGTTGTGTATAATGTGTGTAGTATCTGTTGTGTATTGTAGTTGTGTGTGTTGTGTAGTATCTGATAAGTGGTGTAGTTGTGTAGTGTCTGGTATATGGTTTAGCATGTGGTGTAGTTGTGTGTGTTGTGTAGTATCTGCTATGTGGTGTAGTTGTGTGTGTAATATATAGTGTAGTATCTGCTACGGGTGTAGTTGTGTAGTGTCTGGTATGTGGTGTAGTTGTGTGC
Source organism: Danio albolineatus (assembly GCA_903798035.1). Taxonomy (NCBI): domain Eukaryota; kingdom Metazoa; phylum Chordata; class Actinopteri; order Cypriniformes; family Danionidae; genus Danio; species Danio albolineatus. Next base: position 4,167,603 of record CAIGQQ010038338.1, read on the forward strand.
GTTGTGTAGTGTCTGGTATGTGGTGTAGTTGTGTGTGTTGTGTAGTGTCTGGTATGTGGTGTAGTTGTGTGTGTTGTGTAGTGTCTGGTTTGTGGTGTAGTTGTGTGTGTTGTGTAGTGTTTGGCATGTGGTGTAGTTGTGTGTGGTGTAGTATCTGGTGTGTGGTGTGGTTGTGTGTGTTGTGTAGTGTCTGGTATGTGGTGTAGTTGTGTGCGTGCTGTAGTGTCTGGCATGTGGTGTAGTTGTGTGTGTTGTGTAGTGTCTGGTATGTGGTGTAGTTGTGTGTGTTGTGTAGTATCTGGTATGTGGTGTAGTTGTGTGTGTTGTGTAGTGTCTGGTGTGTGGTGTAGTTGTGTGTGTTGTGTAGTGTCTGGTTTGTGGTGTAGTTGTGTGTGTTGTGTAGTGTCTGGCATGTGGTGTAGTTGTGTGTTGTGTAGTATCTGGTGTGTGGTGTAGTGGTGTGTTG
>CAIGQQ010038338.1:4168168-4200629 GCA_903798035.1 Danio albolineatus
TCTGGTGTGTGGTGTAGTTGTGTGTGTTGTGCAGTATCTGGAGTGTGGTGTAGTTGTGTGTTGTGCAGTATCTGGTGTGTTGTGTAGTGTGTGGTGTGTGTGTAGTATCTGGAGCTCCAGCTGCTCTCCTCCTCTGATCTGGTTTGTCAGCGCTGTATGCAGGCGTGGGGATTATCTGACTGATGAGCAGCTCTCAGTGCAGTGTATTCTGAGCGTGCCCAGAACGTGCCGAGTGACATCACTGACTCTGAGCTCATGGGGGCTCCGCCACGTGCCACGGTTTCTGCTCCGCGCCAGATCCAATTCATTACCGAGCAGGCCAGAAAGAGACTTCTCAGAAAAAATCAGCATGTGTTGCTGAGCAGCGGCTGGAGAACAGGATAAACCCGGCTCCTTCTCTCCAGCCATGGGGACTTTCACTGACTACACTGACCCCATTAACACCTATATTACTAACTAGAGATGTTTATTCAATTCAATTCAATTAATTTAAATTTCTACAGCGCTTTTACAATGTAGATTGTGTCAAAGCAGATTAAAGGGTCACGAAACACCATAACACATGTTTTGAGCTGTTGACAGTATATATGTGTCCCACGCTGCTACAAACACTACGAGGACACATTTATTGCACTAAAGAGTGAAAATTGGTTGTTTTTGCGTTATTTCGAGCAAATTCGTTCTTCCAGTTTGAAACAAATTTTTGAAGCTGCGTCACGCCGATGAGATCCTTGCGTGTAGTCCAGCGTGGAGAGTGGACGTCTGTACCTGTGAGTGCATCATGACGTCTCTTAGTGTGCAGTGTTAATTCATGAGAAAGACTTGGTTCAAACCAATCAGCGCGCTCTATTGTGTGTGCGGCGCAACTTCATTAATATGCATGATAGCTTCGAAGATTGTCTGTACCTGTTGCAGTGTTCAGACGGCAGAGAGACGCCACGTTGTGTTGCCAAAACAAGTGGAAGAAGAAGAATTGTTTGGAGACACAGGTTGTCAGTGTTGTGTTTATGTGCTGCTACGGAGGTTTTGTTTTCATTTCCCGCTATGAGAGCGCAGCTGGACTCACGTAGGACTACAGTGCACGCGACACACGCGGCAGAAATGCGTTTGTAAGGATTATTTTTACCTGAGAGCTTTTCGCATCTGAAAATGGTGAAATCTGGATTTGTCGCTCGTCTCCTTTTAAAACAGACACGGCTCCAGTTCATGTTGATTGTCCTGTCTCTACAGATCTGGTAAGCGGTCAGTGGTCTTTGTTTGTTTATTCAGATGGCAAAGTTAGTTGGTATCGTCAGCAGTACTCTCTCAGTGTGTAAAGACAGACCTTAGTCAGAGTAATTAGAACTGTTACTGAGGCCGCGTTTACACTAGTGCATTTTCGTTTTAAAACGCATAAGTTTTACTACGGTTACGCCATCCGTCCACACTACGCCGGAGTTTTCGAGCCCCGAAAACAAAGCGTTTTGGAAACGCTGGAGAGGCCGTTTTCATTCTAAAACTCTGCTGCTCCGTCTCAGTGTGGATGGGGGAAATGGAGACATCTGAAAACGGAGGCGTGGCTGCTGGACACAGAAATGGGAGCGTTGTTTGTCCGTTTTTAGGCGCTAATGTGCAGTTAAACTCTGCCTTTTTTACTGCAACAGCTGCATATATTCGCAAGAGGCAAGCTACTGTTCGAGCACTCCCTAATCGCTCGCGTTTTACGCGGAGTAAGCCCTATTTAGAACGCCAGTTTTGGGTTACACCGGGAAGAACCAGCGAGACACATGCTTCCTGTTTATATTTGAACGCGCATGCCCAGAGAGCGCGAATGGTCACGTGATATACGTTTCTGGTGGCGTAGTGTGGACGGAGATATGTTCAGAAACGCTGGTTGAAACGCTAGTGTGGACGCGGATCGTTTTCATGCTAAAACGCCGTTTTAAAACTAAAACGCACTAGTGTAAACGGGGCCTGAGTTTACTGCACGTTAATTTCACTACAATATTATAGATGAAAGATCCGCTGTAAATGCTGCTCTCCGAGTGTAAACATGTAAACACCGCAAGCAAACTATTACCGTAGTGTAGATTTTTCGCCACATTTTGTGACAGGATAGTCCATACACACAGCTTTCTGACGCCACCTACCGAGTGCATCTAAGTTACCGAGAAATGCAAAGGGTTTTTTTTTTCTTACACGCGCCGTGCGGTATCAAACACACCATTAAAACACTCCTCCAGCAGTTCTTCGCATTTCGTTTGTCACGGAGGACATGTAGGAAGTGTTCCTGAAAAAAAGTGAAAGTGCCAAACTGCAGTTAAAGTCGACAAATTAAGAATTCAGCAAGTAATTTGATTACTGATGTCCATGTAAACAGTCACTGTCTTTCTCCCCCTGCGTCTGTGTGTTTGCTTTGCCTCTGTGAAAATCAGTGCGTGCCCAAATGGAAACTCCCATTTTTATGCAAAACCTTCCCTCTTCCCTCCCCCGACACTCCCACCTACACAGAGCTGGACACACCCACTTTCCTGAGCTTTTCGAAACTAGAGGTGTGAAAACACCCTGCTGAGACTGGGGGGTTTCGTGGCCCTTTAACAGAGAAGTTCTAGTAAATTGAAACTGTGTCAGTCCAGAAATTAGAGTTGAAGTTCAGTTTAGTTCAATATTCATTGCTGAAAGTCCAAACACTGAAGAGCAAATCCATCGATGCGCAGCTCCACAAGTACCAAATCATAATCGATCCCCGATATGTGGATGTGTCAATTTTGAGATTTTTTTTAAAAAGTGTACATTTAAATTACGAGACCTTTTTCTACACTCTCTAAAACTTCTTGCTGCCTTAAACGTTTTAGTTGAATCAAATTTACTTTTCTAGTCATCTCAACTTAATATTTTTAGTCAGTTTGATTGATTTAAAGGTGTGTACGTTTATGACTCTTCCAAAGCATGAAAATACCATCATATGTTTGCAGATATTTAAGAAACATGCTAAGTGAACATGTTTATTTGAATAACAAAGCTAAAGTCAGATAATCTTCTTTGAAAATGTGCATTACGTGCCAGAACGCTGTCTTTGTTTTGGTATTTTTAACCTGCCAAATGCCAGTGTAGCCGATTATATTTCAGCACCCCGGGTTGCCTTGGAGGAAAACAGCGCCTTTCATTCATTCATTCATTCATTCATTCATAAAAGCTCTCAAAGCATGCATTCGTGGCTGAAATGTGACCTCCGGTGGACAGTAGCAGACTCTGAAATGAGACGCAGATTCAGAGTTCCACGAGGTGGTTATTAATTAGCAAATAATACAAATATAATATAATATAACAACGAGATTTACAGTGATGGCCAATTTGGCTGTTTGCACCAGACAAAACACGACAGAAGTTTACTCCAGCGAAATAGTAAGGTTTATAATCTAATTAATACATGTAAACCTCTTTACCATGATTAAATGTAGATGCTGAATCACTGATATGTGTTAGCTTGCACTGAGTCTCAGTTCTTTATTTTATTTTTTAAGATCTCAGGTGAACTATCTGCTGCTGCTTTCAGTAGTATGGCAAACCTCTTATAAAAGTGATTTCTGCGTAATAGGTCCCCTTTAAATGTTCAAACAGCTTACCATAGTGCTCAGGGTTTGGAAGGACAAAACGATATTGTCCTGTAAACTCAATGATTATTTCCTAGATATGTTTTGATTGGTTAAATTCGCTGAATAGGACCGTCTTGCTTGCCATATGAGGCAGAAAAACAAACATTACTTTAGAGCTGGAGTGTGTCATACTGGACTACTGACCTCATTAACTATAGCAGTTAGCTAACGCTTCGTTAGTTTTGGGAGAACACCAAAACCAAAGTCATTACAGAAGAGAATTTCCATCCGACTCATTTGTTCGTCCTCTAAAGTGATGTAATGTTTTCTGTGTTAAATCATTATTCCACTTTCTGCTATATGGAGTTAAGGTTAAAACTATTCACCCTCCTGTATAGGGCTGTGCAATATGGACAAAATAATCACATTGCGATTATTTTATTTATTTTTATTTATTATTATACTATTATATTATTTATTATAACAAATAAAAAAAAATTACTTGCGATTTTTGGCAACTGTTTTTTACGGTGGCCGAGAAAGGTTAACGCGCTGCAATTTAAGAAAGCACATGCAATAACAAGAAACACCGGCAAATTAAGAAACGGTCTTCGTCAATTTGACAGCACACCTGTTACAAATTCTCACAAGAGAGCTTAACGCGCGGCAATTTAAGAAAACACATGCAACAACAGAAAACAACAGCAAATTAAGATACGATCTTCATCAATTTGACAGCACACCTGTTACAAATTCTCACAACACAAACAACGGAAGAAACGCGCTGCAAGTTATTGAAAACACAACGGAAGAAAACGCGCTGCAAGTTATTGAAAACACAACGGAAGAAAACGCGCTGCAAGTTATTGAAAACACAACGGGAAAAAAATGTGCAGCAAGTTATTAAAAGAACACAACGGAAATGTTTCAAGAGGACCCAAAAACATCACGGACCCAGCTGATACGGACCCGCCGTGTCTGTTGTTCAGTGAAGTGATTGGTGGTCTTTGAAAGGTGGTCTTTAATATCCTGATTACACGATTCCGTTGTCTTTTGTAAATTATCAGTCTAATTAATGATCAACTGAAATGTTGCGTTATTAAATTAACTACATCCGTGTCTTAGCTGGGTCCGTGATGTTTTTGGGTCCTCTTGAAACATTTCCGTTGTGTTCTTTTAATAACGTGCTGCGCATTTTTTCCCGTTGTGTTTTCAATAACTTGCAGCGCGTTTTCTTCCGTTGTGTTTTCAATAACTTGCTGCGCGTTTCTTCCGTTGTTTGTGTTGTGAGAATTTGTAACAGGTGTGCTGTCAAATTGATGAAGATCGTATCTTAATTTGCTGTTGTTTTCTGTTGTTGCATGTGCTTTCTTAAATTGCAGCGCGTTAAGCTCTCTTGTGAGAATTTGTAACAGGTGTGCTGTCAAATTGATGAAGACCGTTTCTTAATTTGCCGGTGTTTCTTGTTATTGCATGTGCTTTCTTAAATTGCAGCGCGTTAACCTTTCTTGGCCACCGTAGTTTTTGCTTTTTCAAACACGCTACATACACACATTCTAAATGTATTCAGTGCACAAGAAGTGCAGAACAAAACATTTCACAATGAAATAACATAGTATTAAGTTTAATGAATAAAACTAGTAAAATTGTCTTTAAAACAGACAACATAAAATAAATGAAGATGAACTAACCTCAGCTCTAGTTAAAAACATAATGTACACAGTAGTACTGACTGCTTGATCAACAAAACTCTGACAAATTGTCTTAAAAACAGACAACATGAAAAATAAAGATGAACTAACCTCAATTCCAGTCAGAACAATAAATAAAAACTAACGTAAATCAAAACCACCTATTCGCTTCTCCCGCTCAACATCATCGTGCGCGGCGTGAGCTCTGATTGGTTAACATCTTTCTCCCGCTCAGCTTAGCTGTAATTGGCCGGTGTGCTGCGTCAGCTCTGATTGGTTAACATATTAAAATCATACGCACAAGAACGTGAACAAAAATCTAAATAAATTAATAGATAAAACTGCAGCCTTATGGGATTCAGAAATTGCAGGTGCTTAAATCGCAATTGTTTTTGCGATTGCGATTAATTGCACAGCCCAATCCTCTTGTGAATGAATATTTCCCAAATTCTGTTTAACACAGGGGTGTCCAAACTACGGCCCACAGGTCATCTGCGGCCCGCAATCAGTTTAGTGGCGGCCCGCGAGGCTTTTTATAAATATTAATAGAATCTGGCCCGCTGTACAAAAATAAACGTAGTTCAATAAATAACCATCGGGTGTCGCTATCACGCGCCTTTAATTAGGCAGCATTTTCTGTTATGACATAAAACGAACCGATCAAACTGAGGGAAACATAATTGATAACCACGTTTTGGCGAGCCATGGCACAACCAAGAAAAAGTAAAATCAACAGTGAGTGCAGGAAATGTCTGAGTTTTTACAAGAGTTTGGATTCATCCAAATTTCCCTTGATGAAACGTCATTCAAAAAGGTGATGAGTCTGTTTGGCTCCTCATATATATGTGAGCAAACATTTTCACTGATGAATCTAAATAAAAGTTAATTGAGAACCAATCTAACCGACAGCCACCTCTGTGATTTGCATTGTATATCCACTACACAATTCACTCCTGACTTGGCATCAATTCTGAAATCGAAAGCACAACATCACTGTTCACATTAACAGAGTTTATGGTGAGTAAAATAAATATAATGATTTTTAAATGTAGAAAATAATTCCGTAATAATACCACGCACATACATATATACATATATGCGTGTCTGTGAAATTGTAAAATTTGGCCCACGACCATGTTTTGTTCGATGTTCGACCCAAAAACTTTGGACACCCCTGGTTTAACAGATTATAGAATTTCTCACAGTATTTCCTGTAACATTTTTTCTTCTAGAGAAAGTCGTATTTGTTTTATTTCGGCTAGAGTAAAAGCAGCTTTTTATTTTTTTAAACCATTTTACGGTCAATTTTATTAGCCCCTTTATGCTATATTTGTTATCGATTTTCCACAGAACAAACCACTGTTATACAATGACTTGCCTAAATAACCCAGTTAATCCTTTAAATGTGACTTTAAGCTGAACACTAGTATGTTAAAAAATATCTAGTCAAATATTATTTACTGTCATCATGACAAAGATCAAATAAATCAGTTATTAGTGATGAGTTATTAAACTAATATGTTTAGAAATGTGTTGAAAAAAATCTCTCCGTTAAACAGAAATGAGAGAAAAAAATTAAACAGGGGGGGCTAATATTTCTGACTTCAGCTGTAAATGTTGAGTGTGTTAAGAGTGTATGAGTGTGGATGTAGGTGATAGGTGATGTAGGGCATTCCTCTGTCCTGTGCTGCAGCAGGTATAGTGGTGTAGCGCGCAGGCAGGTTTAGCCTGTGCTAACCTAAATGAGATCAAACAGATTTAAAGGGCTGGGTGAGTGCAGTGACGCAGAGCTTTGTGTCCGCAAATCAATCCTGACTGACAGCTGCTCCACTCTGAGCTGGACCACTCACCTCTGCCTGACACACACTCACACACATACATGCACTACATGACTAAAGTCTTGTCGCCTATCCAAGACTTAACAAATAATAACTTGACTTCTAGTTGATCATTTGGTATCAGAAGTGGATTATATGAAAAGCAAAGACCTCTAGATTACGCTTATTTTACCAAAATGAAATATAGTCATGCCTTGATTTCTAATTATTTAATTAGGACAGTGAGATCTGACTCCGCTTAGACAAAAGTCTCGTCGCTTAACAGAAGTAATGTCCAGTATAGAATATAAAGTCATGCTGGTTGCCCAAACTCGGACCTGTAGGGCCGGTGTCCTGCATATTTTAGCTCCAACTTCAATTAAACACACCTGAACCCGCTAATGAAGTTCTTCCTAAGTATACTAGAATCTTCCAGGCAGGTGTGTTGAAAGAAGTTGGAGCTAACCTATGCAGGACACCGGCCCTCCTGAGTTTGGGCACCTGTGATTTAAAGTAACTTACCCAAAACTGGATGTCAGAAAATGAGCAATCGTCCCTTTAAAGTCTTCATAGGAGCCTCTTTGATCAGTTTCCTACATCATTATTATTATGTATGTATTTTTTTTGGAGAGATTCATATTCAGTCTTATATTATGTGGTGTGTTTTGATAGCATGTTCCCCTAAATTTGAATTGTTGTGGAGGTAGTAATTTCGGTCATACTTTACAGTATGGTTTCATTAGTTATGTATATCGTATCATATGTATTAGCTAACATGAACTAAGAATGAACAATACTTACACAGCAATCATCAGGCATAGTTCAACATTTACTAGAGCATTATTAAAATGCAAAGTTATTCTTGTAAACATTAGTGAATGCTTTGTGAGTTAAAATAACGATGACTTTATTTTCATTAACTAATGATAACAAGAAGAATCAATTATGTAATACACTACCTGACAAAAGTCTTGTCATCTATCCAAGTTTTAGGAACAACAAATAATAACTTCACTTCTAGTTGATCATTTGGTATCAGAAGTGGCTAATATGAAAGGCAAAGGCCTCTAGATTACACTTATTTACCAAAATAAAACATTCATTCATTCATTCATTTTCTTTTCGGCTTAGTCCCTTTATTAATCCGGGGTCGCCACAGCGGAATGAACCGCCAACTTATCCGGCATTTGTTTTACGCAGCGGATGCCCTTCCAGCCACAACCCATCTCTGGGAAACACATTCATACATTCTCATTCACACACATACACTATGGACAATTTAGCTTACCCAATTCACCTGTACCGCATGTCTTTGGACTGTGGGGGAAACCGGAGCACCCGGAGGAAACCCACGCAACCACGGGGAGAACATGCAAACTCCACACAGAAATGCCAAATGGCCCAACCGGGACCTGCCCCAACCGGGGATCGAACCAGCGACCTTCTTGCTGTGAGGCGAACGTGCTACTCACGCGCCACCGTGGCGCCCCCAAAATAAAACATGATCTTGATTATTAATTATTTCATTAGGACAGTGCAGTCTGACTTTGCTCAGACTAAACTCTTGTCACTTAACAGAAGTAATGTTCAGTATAGAATATAAAGTCATACTGCAGTGTAGAAAGAGTGAATATTGTGCATGACTCCCATGAGCTTGGAGGACTGCATCCACACATCTCCGCAATGACTCAAATAACTTATTAATAAAGTCATCTGGAATGGCAAAGAAAGTGTTCTTGCAGGACTCCAGAGTTCATCAAGATCCTTTGGATTCATCTTCAATGCCTCCTCCTTCATCTTACCCCAGACATGCTCAATAATGTTCAGTTCTGGTGACTGGGCTGGCCAATCCTGGAGCACCTTGACCTTCTTTGCTTTCAGGAGCTTTAATGTGGAGGCTGAAGTATGAGAAGGAGCGCTATCCTGCTGGAGAATTTTCCCTCTCCTGTGGTTTGTAATGTAATGGGCAGCACAAATGTCTTGATACCTCAGGCTGTTGATGTTGTCATCCACTCTGCTGATCTCTCGCACGCCCCCATACTGAATGTAACCCCAAACCATGATTTTTCCTTCACCAAACTTGACTGATTTCTATGAGAATATTGGCTCCATGCGGGTTCCAGTAGGTCTTCTGCAGTATTTGTGATGACGGGGATGCAGTTCAGTAGTTGATTCATCAGAGAGATCTACCTTCTGCCACTTTAACAAGTGATCAACTAGAAGTCAAGTTATTATTTGTTGCTCTTACAACTGGGATCGACGACAAGACTTTTGTCAGGTAATGTATACATACATACACTCCCATACTGTACATCACACACGTCACATAAACACTCACACACATCCCATGAACACACACTTACACAAACACTCACACACATCACATGAACACACACATACACAAACACTCACTCACACACATACATCACTCATCGATTCATCGCACACACATTTCATGAACACTCACATACACAAACAATAATTCACAAATACACAAATCATCAGTGGTGGAAAGAGTACTGAAAAATCATACTCAAGTAATAGTACCATTACTTGCCCAAAAATGTAGTGCAAGTAGAGTAAAAGTATCTGTTGTAAATATTACTCAAAGTATGAGTAAAAAGTAGACCTTTTAGAAGTACTCAAGAGTAGTGAGCAGTGAGTATTACACTGTAGAAAAGTTGATGCGTTTACAGAATGTTACGTTTACACATCCCTGCACAAACAACATGTGCTGTATTTAGGGATCTTCCTATTTTTATTCGTTCCTTCCAACCTTCCTTCAATTATTTGTTTGTTCCCTCCTTTCTTTGTTCACTCGTTCGTTCGTTCATATTTTTGTTCCTTCCTACATTAGGTCCTTTTGTTCCTTCCTTCCCTCCTTAGTTTGTTCAGTCCTTCCTTGAATTCTTCCTTCATTCGTTTGGTCCTTCCTTCTTTCCTCTCTTCATTTGTTCGCTCATTCTTTCTTTCATATTTTTGTTTCTTCCTTCATTAGGTCCTTTGTTCATTCGTTCCTTCTTTCCTCCCTTAGTTTGTTCAGTCCTTCCTTGAATCCTTCCTTCATTTATTTGGTTCTTCGATCCTTCCTTCCATTCCTTGTTCGGTCCTTCCTTTTATTTGGCCCTTCCTTCCATTCTTCATTTGTTCCATTTAGTGATCGTTCAAGGCTGTTTGGTGATTTCAGTCATCATACAGTCGACATCCATCATTTTCAGTGACCTGCAGTCTATAAACAGTCTCTGTATCATTGCGTGTACAGATTTTGGACATCTTCTTGGACATTTTTAATGTTTCCAAAAGGTTTGCTGCATTTATAAAGCGCCCATGTCTTGAGGTTGTTCAGTATGATGTGATTTACTTTCTATGTGTGATTTAATTGGACAGGAATCACAGGACTGATCTTTCTACTTTAGACAATGGCCATAGACAAGACAGAAATACAGTAGTGACTGCAGGATGAAGGACAGTAGTGGAGTAAAAGTACCGATACTGCACTAAACATGTACTCAAGGGAATGTAAAAGTCCACATTTATAAAACTACTCAGTAAATTACAATTCCTGAGAAAAACTACTCAATTACAGTAGTGCAGAGTATTTGTAATTAGTTACTTTACACCACTGGAAATCATATAATACGTGTGTGTTGATGTGCTGTAAGAAAAGTGTGTGTGTGTGTGTGTGTTGTCTACAGTTGTGTAACAAACCAGAATCTGTCATGTATAGTTTAAGATCGTGTCCCTAGAGGGCAACAAAACACACCGAACCGTCTGATGCTGACGTTTCATGACCTTCCTGAGAATAATATTGAAAGGAGCCTGAACGTGATCACTTTGTAAAACACGTTTCAGTGTGTGTGTGTGCGTTTGAACACAACAATAGCATGACAAAAATGTAGAGGACGACAGCAGGTTTTGAGGATGACAGCATTGTCGAAACGATCCCTGTTCACACTCATTTTCTCACGCTTAGTCCCTATATTCATCAGGTGTCGCCACAGCGGAATGAACCGCTGACTATCCAGCAGTTTTATGCAGCGGATGCCCTTCCTGCTGCAACCCAGTAGTGGGAAACACTCATTCACACTCATACACACACATACAGTTTACCTAATTCACCTATAGCGCATGTGTTTGGACTGTCACCCGGAGGAAACCCACGTGAACACAGGGAGAACATGCAGACTCCACACAGAAATGCCAACTGACCCTGCCGGAACTCGAACCAGAGACCTTCTTGCTGTGAGGCGACAGTGCTGACCACTAAGCCACCGTGTCGCCCCCTCATTTATCCAGTGAACACTAAACACATGTTCAGGTTTATTCTCAAATGCAGATGAATGAGGAGTGTGTGTCAGTGTGTGTGTGTCAGTAGAGTGTGTGTGAGTGAGTCACTACTGTCTGTGTGTCAGTGTGTGTTTGTGTGTGTGTGTCAGTGAAGTGTGTGCATGCTTGTGTGTGTGTGTGTGTGTGTGTGTGTGAGTGAGTCACTGCTGTGTGTCAGTGTATGTGTGTGTGTCAGTGAGTCACTGCTGTGTGTCAGTGTATGTGTGTGTGTCAGTGAAGTGTGTGCATCCTTGTGTGTGTGTGAATGAGTCACTGCTGTGTGTCAGTGTATGTGTGTGTGTGTGTGTGTGTGTGTCAGTGAAGTGTGTACATGCTTGTGTGTGTGTGAGTCACCGCTGTCTGTCAGTGTATGTGTGTGTGTGTGTGTCAGTGAAGTGTGTGCATGCTTGTGTGTGTGTCACTGCTGTCTGTGTGTGTGTGTGTGTGTCAGTGAAGTGTGTGCGTGTGTGTGTGTGAGCGTGTGTGTGTGTGTGTCAGTGTGTACAGTATGCGTATGTTAGTGAAGTGTGTGTGAGACTGCTGTGTGTGAAGTGTCAGTGAAGTGTGTGCATGCTTATGTGTGTGTGTCAGTGGAGTGTGTGTGTATTTGTGTGTGTATCAGTGAAGTGTGTGCATGTTTTTGTGTGTGTGTGTGTGTGTCAGTGTGTATGTGTGTGTTAGTGGAGTGTGTGTGAGTCACTGCTGTGTGAGTGTCAGTGAAGTGTGTGCATGCATGTGTGTGTGTGTGTGCGTGTGTGTGTGTGTCAGTGGAGTTTGTGTGTGAGTCACTGCTGTATGTGTGTGTGTGTGTACTTGTGTGTGTATCAGTGAAGTGTGTGCGTGTGTGTGTGTGTGTGTGTGTGTGTGTGCGTGTCAGTGAAGTGTGTGCATCTTTGTGTGTTTGTTGTGACGTGTGTGATGGTGTGTGTCAGTGTCAGTTGAAAATGTGTGCGCATGCATGAGTGTGTGCATGCTTGCGCGTGTCAGTCAGCTGAGCATGTGTGTGTGTCAGTTAAGTATGTGTGTGTTCGTGAAGGGGTGCACATGTGTGTCAGTTGAGTGTGTGACAGTGTCAATGGAATATGTACATGCTGTGTATGTGTGCCAGTAGAGTGAGTGAGTGAGTGCGTGTGTGTGTGAACGCACAGCTGCACAGAGGTGAGTGTCTGTGACCGTGTGTCAGTGGAATGTGTGTGTGGGTCAGAGAGAGAGAGCAGCTCGTATAGTGATAGAGGCGTGACCTGAGGCGCACAGAAAGCCTCTGCTCTGCCGTCTCTCTCTCACACACACACACACACACGCTCTCACACACACTCTGGCCGGATGACACTCTTCAGCTCGCGCACAATCAGCACAGAAGCAGCGCACTGTGATGCATCTCCAGTGTCCTCCTGAAGCCTCCAGGCAGCAGTAAAAACCCCGACCGGCCGCCAGACTCTCCTCCGACCCCCGACAGCACAGACCCGCCATGGCGGAAGAGGACGCGGGCGCGGAGAGCAGCAACTTCAGCGTGCTGAGCTGGGAGCAGGTCCAGCGGCTGGATCTCATTCTGACTGAGACCATCCCCATCCACGGCCGCGGAAACTTCCCGACGCTGCAGATGAAGCCGCGGCAGATCGTGACGGCGGTGCGGAGCCGCATGCGGGAGAAGAGCATCCATGTGCGGGACGTGCGACTCAACGGGTCCGCCGCCAGCCACGTCCTGCACGGGGACAGCGGGCTCGGCTATAAAGACCTGGACCTCATATTCCGCGTGGAGCTGAAGGGAGAAACCGAGTTTCAGATCGTCAAGAACATTGTGCTGGACTGTCTGCTGGACTTTTTACCCGATGGGGTCAATAAAGAGAAAATCACACCGCTGACTCTCAAGGTGAGACTTGGAATTGAAATCAGTTAGCCTAGTTATAAAGGATTCAGGTCATTTTACACACTGTAGACGCGATTAGTGGACATTACTTAAAAAAAAGAAAGGAAACTCGTTGGCGTATAATTATTAATTAAGTAGCCTCAACAAACTGTGCTTAATTATAAAAGTTAAGTCAACGGGTTTACTGACTTTTTAAAAAAGTAACTTGTTGTTTTATTTAGGGTGTCCGCGGGATCTTAAAATGTCTTAAATCTTAAAAGCTGTATTTTAGGCCTTAAAAAGTCTTAAATCTACTAAAATATTGTGTTTCTTAAATCTTTGTATTTGTGCAGGTTTTAAAACTTTTAAAAATCTTTAATTTTGATTTTTTTTCAGGTATAATCTGGTCATTAACACTCATACAATCACCAACAATCCCAATCTCATTAAACCTTTATTAAAAAATAGCATTTTTTAACTCTGTTTACCATAAAGCTTTAATTACCTTCCTTTCAGTAGGCTAACATTTGTTTAAAAGTTCTCCATGCATTTACAGCTGAGGATACTGACCTGACCTATATTTGTTATTATTAAATTATTATTGTTGTGTTATTAAATGTATTCAATTATATTCATTTATTTAGATCCTTAGCATTTAGTCTTGTATAAGTCTAAAATTTAATTCATAATGGTCTTAAAAGGTCTTAAAGTCTTAAATTTACCTTAGTGAAACCTGCAGAAACCCTGAAGTGTAGTGTCGATATGAGTGTGTGCGATATGGCGATGTGTGAATCTGCAATAGTCGCATCGCAGGATCTCAAGAGATTACAAGTTCATTTAAACCATTTGGACACAAGACATTATAACGTGTTCTGCTTTAACAATTAGATTAGATTCAATTGATTGGGTTTATGTGTTTATAAATAGAGGAAAAAAGTATATAAATTCTATAACATTGAAGAAAAATATATATATAATTTATTTATTTCTATAAAAAAGACGCTGTTAGTTTACATTGGATTGTTCAATTCTTACATCTCAATACTGTTAGACTCCACCAACCACCATAAAGTGCTGTTTATTTAATTTTAATATTTGTTATATTGCTTTCAGCTGTGTTTTAAATATTATTTTGTGTATTTTATTGTATATTTTTGTATATATTATGCAGATTCACTCCCTTACAAAATTACCAAAAGTAAAATTGTGAGTTTTTCCAAAATAGTCAGATATTAATAGATATTTCCAATATTGTGCAGCCCTAATGGTTTGAAAATTGAGCTTTAGTAAAAAAAATGCATGCTTAAGTAGTCAAGTCTCATACTGTTATGCTTGACTTCGCATCTTATATTTTTATTTAATTTTATTTTTAGCATTGTGTGTAATTAAAAGGGGTAGTTCACGCAAAAATGTTAATTCTGCCATCATTTACTTAGCCTTCGCTTGTTCCAAACCTGTTAGAGATGCTTTATTTTATTTTGCATCAAATATTATATTTTAGAAGATAGCTAAAAAACCTGTAACCATTGACTTCTATAGTGTTTTCCTACAATGTAAGTCAATGGTTACCGGTTTTCAGCAATCTTTTTCAGTGTTCAACAGAATAAGGAAACTCATAAAGGTTTGTAACCACTCAAGAGAGAGTAAATTAAAAATTTTGAGTGAACTATCCCTTTGAGATCACCTGCTTGCGTAGTTTCCGATGACATTTAAAGAAATACAATTAGAGTAGTTTACTTGTAGGCTGGAGAAATGTTGGTTTTCTGTGGGTAAGAGGATTGTGCTAAAGCGGGTTAAAGCCGATCGAGTGCTGTCAGCCTATTAGATCTCCTGCGATAGCTACTGATGGAGAAATGATACGGCATGATATGGCAGCCAATATCATTACAGTTTGAGCATTTATTTTTTAATTTGTATCGTTTAAGGTAGTTCCGCGAATCGTTTTGCTAGTTTAGTTTGAATTTTGCGAACACATTTCTATTTTGTTTTTATTTATTCATTCATTCATTCATTTTCCTTCGACATACTTCCATTATTCATCAGTTGTCGCCACAGCGGAATGAACCACTAACTTATCAAGCATATGATCTACACAGCGGATGATCTTCCAGCTGCAACCCAGTACTAGGAAACATCCATACACACTCATAAAATATGGCCAATTTAGATTATTTAATAAATTATTAATAATAAATAATCAGTTACTAATCAGGGGTCGCCACAGGGGAATAAACCGCCGACTTATTCAGCATATGTTTTACGCAGCGGATGCCCTTCTAGCTGCAACCCAGTACTAGGAAACATCCATACACACTCATAAAATATGGCCAATTTAGATTATTTAATCAATTATTAATAATAAATAATCAGTTGTTAATCTAGGGTCGCCACAGCGGAATGAACCGCCAACTTATTCAGCATATGTTTTACGCAGCGGATGCCCTTCCAGCTGCAACCCAGTACTAGGATACATCCATACACACTCATAAACTATGGCCAATTTAGATTATTCAATCAATTATTAATAATAAATAATTAGTTATTAATCAGGGGTCGCCACAGCGGAATGAACCGACAACTTATTCAGCATATGATCTACACAGCGGATGCCCTTCCAGCTGCAACTCAGTACTAGGAAACACCCATCCACACTCATAAACTATGGCCAATTTAGATTATTCAATCAATTATTAATAATAAATAATTAGTTATTAATCAGGGGTCGCCACAGCGGAATGAACCGACAACTTATTCAGCATATGTTTTACGCAGCAGACGCCCTTCCAGCTGCAACCCAGTACTAGGAAACATCTATACACACTCATAAACTATGGCCAATTTAGGTTACTTAATCAATTTTCAATAATAAATAATCAGTTAATAATCAGTGGTCGCCACAGCGGAATGAACCGCCAACTTGTTCAGTACATGTTTTACACAGGGCATGCCCTTCCAGCCGCAACCCAACTCTAGGAAACACCAATACACTCTCATTCACACACATACACTACGATCAATTTAGTATATTGAATTCGTCTATAGCGCATATCTTTAGACTATGAGGGAAGCCGGAGCACCCGGAGGAAACCCACGCCGAGACAGGGAGAACTTGCAATCTCCACACAGACATGCCTACTGTCCCAGCCGAGGCTCGAACCAGCAACCTTCTTGCTGTGACGCGACCACTTACCACTGCGCCACCATGTTGCCTTCATTTTTAAAACAAGTTTTAGTCATTCCAGTTTAAATAGGAAGCCTTCCGTGTGGACCCAAGGAAAGTTTAGTGTTTGCAGAGCTCCTGTTAACCCTTGTGCAAACCTCTTAGTGATGAAAATAAAATAAACGTTTGAACAAACACTGAACCCAAAACCACAAAAATATATAAAAGTTAAAATAATTATAAAGAATTTCAAAAAACGTCTTTATTAAAAAGAGAACTTTATATGTTGATATGCTGTTAAACATGCCTGGTTTGTGTTTTTGGCAGATGTCTTTTGTATATACTGTAATCATAAACTCCATTGATGTGTTTGCTGTAAAAAGCGTCATCACAGGTATTTTGTCTAACAGCCACAGGTCAGATTCTCATCCACACCATGAGGGCTTATTAAATCTGAAAATGATTATTTATTTTGGCGCCATGGTGGCGTAGTGAGTAGCACGTTCGCCTCACAGCAAGAAGGTCGCTGGTTCGAGCCTCGGCTGGGTCAGTTGGCATTTCTGTGTGTAGTTTGCATGTTCTCCCTGTGTTGGCGTGGGTTTCCTCCGGGTGCTCCGGTTTCCCGGTATAGGTGAATTGGGTAAGCTAAATTGTCCGTAGTGTATGATTGTGAATGAGTTTGTGTGGATGTTTCCCAGAGATGGGTTGCAGCTGGAAGGGCCTCTGCTGCGTAAAACAAATGCTGGATAAGTTGGCGGTTCATTCCGCTGTGGCGACCCCGGATTAATAAAGGGACTAAGCTGAAAAGAAATTGAATGAATGATTATTTATTTTTGATAATAATTATATTATTGCAGCTATGTTTCCATGGGCATTTTGGATCTGCGCGTAAAAAAAAATGGGTTGATGGAAACGTCAAGAAACGTAAATATTGAAAATTCACATAAAAATTGCATGTAGGATAAACTTTTTATCCAGTAAGAAGAGATGCAAATAAACTATTATGGAAACACTTTTACTGAACGATTTCCAGTATGTGCATTAAAAGAGATCATGTGATTTTGTTATAAGAGATCATGTGATGATTAAAATGTGTGTGAATGGACAAACCAGCAGGCTGAGGACATCGGAAAACATCTGAAATGTTGTGTTGGTCATTCTAAAACGCCCTAACCGTTTTAGTATTAGTGTAGTTCATACCTGTCAACATTGGGGTGTGAAAATAAGGGATCCCCCGCCCCCCCACCCCAAAAAAAACATTAAAAAGAAAAAAAAAACATATTAAATATGTCCTTCTGGAACTGTTTCAATGTAAATATTTAAACGGTCAGTAATACTTTTTAATATTATTATTTACAAAAGAAAATCCAATAGAATACATTAGCAAACAGATTACCTTATTAAAATGAGCAATTATAGAGAAATAGAATCAAGTTATCAAATCTCATTAATCTTTTCTTCACTGTATAACTTACACATTCTGAATAAAGAGCAGCGAATGAATCTCATTTATTATGATTTTTTGTTTGATTACATTAAATAACAGAGGTGTAACTTTAAAAATGCACACATCTAACACTATAAAGAAAGTTATGCTCATTTAGGACAAAATTAGTTGTGTTTGAAAAAAAACAAAAGCCCATCAAGATCGACAGCTTTAGATGTTATTATTAATTAAGTGTATATGTCTGTTCAAACACGCACCCAAAACCCAGTATCCACTTTTTCTCTTCTTCTAATCACGCACGCACCACTTTATGACTGTTTTGAGGATTGCATAGGAGGAGCGACGGCACCTGTAATGAAAAGGAAAGGGAATCCTGCCATTTTATGTTTATTCTAAAGTGTTTCATGCCTAAATAAAAAGAAAGCACAGAATAGAATAACATTTAAGAGCAAGGGGCGGTCTCTGGTGGTTTGGCGGTATAGGTTGCGTATAGGGAGGATCGGCTCTTTAATGTTTGAATGAATGAATGAATATGCACTTGACTGATGTGTTTGCAGTAGGGGTTCAATCTTCAACTGGCTGGCAGCAGCTGCCAGTGGCGGGTCACGTGACCTGCCAGTGGCTGGTGGCAGCCGCCAGTGTCCAACTGCCTGGTCACGTGACCTGCCAGTGGCGGGTTAGTTGCGATTGTGGCTGGCGCGTCCTTAGAAGGTTTTTCTTTCTCTACATATATTGACTTGTCATCATGAGTATAATTTTATGTAGCGTTTTTTTTTATTGAGTACATTAATCAGGTTAATTCCAGATACGGTGCTCAAATAGCCGTGAATACAACTGGCTGGTTGCGGCTCCTCCAGAAGCAGAGTTTGACGCTTCCCTTTGCACTTTCAATCCGAGCGATCAAAATTTAATTTATAATGTTTTTTATTCCTTAGAGTCTATTGCGTTACATCAGTGATATTTCCAGCAAATTTATCCCAAAGAAGGTCTTCAAACGACCCTTAAACTGACTGGTGGGTTAGCGACGCTAATCAGTTTGCAGTCAGCAGGCAGGGCGGGAGCTCCGAGTTTACCGCGTTCGCTTCTACTTTTCTCTGCAGCTTTGTACAATAATTTTCCATCATCAGTATAATCTTTGGACCTTTTCTATTATTACACACTGGGTACATTAGTCAGGTTAATTCCAGATACGGGTCTGGCGGCTGCATGTTCTCCCCGTGTTCACGTGGGTCTCCTCTGGTTTCCCACACAAGTTCAAAGACAAGTGGTAAAGGTGAATTGGGTAAGCTAAATTGTCTGTAGTGTATGTGTGTGAATGGGAGTGTACCGGTCTTTCCCAGTGATGGGTTGCGGCTGGAATGGCATCCGCTGGGTGAAACATGTTGGATAAGTTGGTGGTTCATTCTACTGTGGCGACCCCAGATTAATAAAGGGACTAAGCAGAAAAGAAAATGAATGAATGAATATATATACATACATACATACATACATACATATATGTTTCAGCACAATGCCTTCCTTACACACTGAGTTTGTGTTTTGTATCACCTGAAAAATGTCAAATAAAAATAGTACGAAGCATTTATTTAATGAGTGTGAATCATGACTAGGGCCAGACAGAATCTGCGGACATTATTTGCTATTTCTGCGGAGTATTTCATTAAAAATCTGCGGATTTATGCGGAATGATTTTGGGAGTATCATAACTAAAACCTTAGCATTTGAAATAAAAGTAATACCTTATTAACTCTTATTTAATGTTTACAACGCGAATCCAATTAGATCCATTTTATTTGGTAAACAAAGCAAGTCTTTCATATAAAATATCCACTAAAAGACAGAAAATATTACTTTACAAACTGTATTGTAAATAAATCATATGAATATTTTCATATTAGTCAATATTATGACTGAAATTAATTAAAAAACTGAATAAATATAAATGTACACACATTTACACCAGTAAATAAACAGAATCAATGATGGGCTAAAAATCTGCGGAAATCTGCGGAATTCTGCGCGCGCAGATTCCGTGTGGGCCTAATCATGACCTTTTGAATAATATTATTGACAAGTTTAATATTATTGACAAGCCGGCAGCTAGCTCTCTGCAACTCTCACATGGTTGCCCACTGAAGCTAAGCAGGGCTGCGCCTGGTCAGTACCTGGATGGGAGACCACATGGGAAAGCTAGGTTGCTGTCGGAAGTGGTGTTGGTGAGGCCAGCAGGGGGTGCCCAACCTGCGGTCTGTGTGGGTCCTAATGCCCCAGTATAGCGACGGGGACTCTATACTGCTCAGTGAGCGCCGTCTTTCGGATGAGACGTTAAACTCTCTGTGGTCGTTAAAAATCCCAGGATGTTCTTCGAAAAAGAGTAGGGGTTTAACCCCGGCATCCTGGCCAGATCTGCCCATTGGCCTCTGTCCATCATGGCCTCCTAACCATCCCCATATCATAATTGGCTTCATCACTCTGTCTCCTCTCCACCAATCAGCTGGTGTGTGGTGTGCGGTCTGGCGCAAAATGGCTGCCGTCGCGTCTCCAGGTGGATGCTGCACACTGGTGGTGGATGAGGAGACCCCCCCCCATTGGGTAAAGCGCTTTGAGTGCCCAGAAAAGAGCTATATAAATGTAAGGAATTATTATTATTAATTGTTTGATGCACCAAAAAAAGTTTTGAATAACCGCGAGCGTGCAGGGAAAACCTCATTACTCACAGTTGAAACTACAGCCATTGTGTTTTTACAGTGATGCCACCTTTATTGACAGTCTCTTGTCTTATTGCATTGCAGGAGGCGTATGTGCAGAAGATGGTGAAGGTGTGCAATGATTCAGACCGCTGGAGTCTCATTTCCCTCTCCAACAACCGTGGCAAAAACGTCGAGCTGAAGTTCGTGGACTCGCTACGCCGACAATTCGAATTCAGCGTCGACTCCTTCCAGATCAAACTGGACTCTCTGCTCCTTTTCTACGAGTGCTCCGAGAACCCAATGGCCAAAACCTTCCACCCCACCATCATCGGCGAGAGTGTGTACGGAGATTTTGCCGCCGCGTTGGACCACCTGCGCAACAAAATAATCTGCACCAGGAATCCCGAGGAAATCCGAGGCGGAGGCCTGCTGAAGTACTGCCATCTGCTGGTCAGGGGTTTCCGTGCCGCCTCCGAGTCCGAAATGAAGTCTCTCCAGCGCTACATGTGCTCCCGCTTCTTCATCGACTTCTCGGACATCAGCGAACAGCAGCGCAAGCTCGAGTCGTACCTCCAGAACCACTTTGTAGGCTTGGAGGATCGCAAGTACGACTATCTGACGACTCTTCACAGCGTTGTGAACGAAAGTACGGTGTGTCTGATGGGACACGAGCGGCGGCAGACGCTAGGGCTGATCGGCATGCTAGCGGTGCGTGTCCTAGCCGAACAGAACGTCATTCCTAACGTGGCTAACGTCACTTGCTATTATCAGCCGGCTCCATACGTAGCCGATGGTAACTTTAGCAATTATTACATCGCTCAAGTCCAGCCGGTGTTCACCTGCCATCAGCAGAGCTACTCCACGTGGCTCCCGTGCAACTGAGAGAGAGAAAGCCGCTGATTCATGGTGTTGTTGTAACACTTTTCGCAATTGTCTCACTTCCCCAGTGTGCTTGGGTTGGCGTGCACAGATAAGTGCTGTTCAGAGATCGGCTTCTGCTCTGCTTTGCCTGATTCTCAGCTAATCAAGTGAGCATTAAATCCCACACAAAAAAGAGGGAATGGGCTGTATGCACAGGGATTTTTAGGAATCAGCCTGCTCAGGTACTTCCGGAGAACTGTTATGCTATTATAAACTCGTCTTTGTTAGGTAAACCAGATCATGAACAGGGTGAACGTGTGCAATCCATATTTATAGTATGAAGTAGTATTACAGATGAAGATAAGGTTTACATGTCCCCTTCAATATGATGTGTATCAGGGGTTCTCAATTTCGATCATGGAGGTCCGATGTTCTGCAGATTTTAGCTCCAGCCCCTAACAGACACACCTAGGAGTGCTTACCAAGCACTTACCAGGCATACTAGAAACATCAATGCAAGTGTGTTGAGGCTGGAGCTGAAATCTGCAGGAAACCGGACCTCCAGGACAGAGTTTCGACACGCCTGATATTTATATATATATATATACATATATAAAATGTGTGTGTGCCAAGATCAATGAAGTTAACACACCCTCGTCAAAATCTAAAAACAATGGCAAGTTGGTACTCTGATACAGTTAATACTTTCAAGAAAACAAGAAACTATTTTCTAAATTAAACTAAATGACGCAATTTTCCAAAGAATCCTTCACGATAAGTTTCTATAGAGTAAGGTTAGCTAATACGCTATCTGACGATCTTAGGGTGCTTTCACACTAGCACTTTTGGTCCGCACCCGGGTTCGTTTGACGTCATACGGTACGTTTAGCTAGTGTGAACATGTCTTCTGAACTCGGGTGTACACCCGTGAACTGTACTCGAGTCCGCCTGAAAGAGGTGGTCTGGGGTACGGTTCATGTGAACTCTGGTACGGTTCACTTGTAGTATGAACGCAATCGAACCAAAAGCCGTAAGTGAACCGCCAACTGTACAACAAACTTTAGTTTTCATAACGTTCATTCGTGTGTGTATGTCTGTGTATGTCACCTACCTTAACGACAAGCGGGACTGACCCAGTACAAACAGTGATAATGTCTGCTTGTCTTCTCCAAAAAACAGCTTCTGCAGACATCGCGTGATGTTCTGAACGTTTATATTATGTTTGCGGCTGATAGACGCGAGTCGCTTTCTGTATGTCCAAAACCAAAAGGTTCAGTAAAAGCGAAACGGCCGCGATGTGCGGAGTGCGGACGTCTTTTCATTTTGGCGCTTTGCTTCTGTGTCCGTCGCCTGGCAACAGCCGTACACAAAACAGCGGCTTAATGACGCAAGTGTACCGGGGTTCAGAAGGAAAAAAGACAGTGTGAACACAAACCAACTGAGAAGGTGGCAAGGGGGAGACAATCGAACTTGGGTACGGTCCAGGCAATTGAACCAAGTGTGAAAGCACCCTTAATTAAAAAAAATTCAATGTATCATAATGTATTAACTAATGTAAATGTTTAGACCCTACAGTAAAGTTTTTACCTTTTATTGTTTCTATATTAACTCAGAAGGTTTGAGATCTGGTTTGTTTAAAATCAGTGATCTTCAAAGCCTGATTGAGATACGATATAAAGTATATAAAAAATTCATTGTTCTGCGCCACGTGTTAAAAATACGGAAATTTGTTGTACCCAGTGTTGGGCAAGCTACTTGAAAAATGTAGTGCTATTAGCTACTCTGCTTAAAATGTAGCTTAACTGTACTAAAAGCTACCACTTGGGAAATGTAGCAAGCTAAGCTAACTCTACTTGGCAAAAAAAGCTTAGCTACATCTAAGCTATTTTTGCACATTTCAACTTAAATCCAAGTCAATCATATCTTAGTGATCAATAACACTGTCAATGAAACATATGAGGCATATTAATTGTTCAGTTCAATTAGTTACTGCAATTAATATCCTGGACCAAACAAAAAACAATATTTAACAGCAAAAACAAAGAAAAATCCAATAAAATGAGGTGTTACTCATTTAAAATACTATAGTAATTTATAGTAAATGGAAATATTTAGAAATGAGGATAATATTGTATACATATTTACAACTCTTCAATAATGAATTATGCTACATAATGTAATATCATTAGTAACTAGCATTAACTAATCATAATTACCATAGTATACTTTAGTCGTTACTATAGTAAACTATATACTTCACGAGGTATGGTCACGAGGAATCATACTTCAGAAATAACTCCTCTCCCTCAGTCATCTTTCCGTTAAGTTTCTCGTGTTGTCCTAATTGGTTGTCGACGTCTCCGATCAGAGCGAAAGGTGGCAGTACTGCATCAAAACATTGAAGAAGAAGCAGAAGAAATCATCATTCTCGCCATCATATGGATTTACTTTCATCGGCTAGACACCGGCCTCACCGCTTCGTGAGTCCGAGGTCAGTAAATGTAGCTTGTGTGGATGCTACTGCGCTACTTGACTAAAATAATAGCTTCGCTACTGAAAAGCTATTTGATTTAGAAAGTAGCGATGCTCCCGCCACGCTACTGAGAAATGTAGTTAAGCCAGTAGCTACAGCCCAACACTGATTGTACCACAGCGATTTCAATAGAGTTTCTGCGCTTGCCTTCTGTTTCTGACGGCACTTGCGTTTAAATGGCTAGTTTTAGCCTTTAACAACTGAATGAATGCTTGAGTGTATTTGACTAATACACTATAATTAAATATCATTATCAATGCTGTAATAGCATCCGTATGAAATTGGAAATAGGAAACTTTTCACCGGAAGTTTATCGGTGGCTGAAAAACACTTGCCGTGCATAAAGCCCATTACGTATTGCAGGCGCATGCTTTAGTCCAAACGCAAGCCGATGTATTGAAAAGACCCTTTTCTTACCAAGCGAAAAGTCTACAACAAAAAGATTCCAGTTTGTACAAAACCAAAGATTTGAAGATTGTATTTTTATATTTGGACTATCGTGTGACAGTGCTGTCTATATTTGTACATGTGAATGCATTCGAAGTGCCTAATGTCAATGCAGTACGCCGAGGCGAAAGAAGCGACCTCAAAAAAAAAAATCACAAAATATACACCACAAGCTTGTGAATGTACATGTCCTGGTTCGCAACTGATGTGAGTGTCATTTTTATTTCTCATTTGTTTCTTAATTTATTATTTTTAAGCAGCGTTTGTGTGATATTAAGACGGCCGTTTTCGACACGTGCCAGAAAACATACTGCAAAAAAACTGAAATGCTTTTCTTACTTCAAAATTGTATCTTGTTTCTTGTCCAAATATCTAAAGATTCTTAAATCAAGAAGTATTTTCTTTACAAGTTAAATATATTGTGATTTTGTAATAAATGATGAGTCAATA
Organism: Danio albolineatus; assembly: GCA_903798035.1. Taxonomy (NCBI): domain Eukaryota; kingdom Metazoa; phylum Chordata; class Actinopteri; order Cypriniformes; family Danionidae; genus Danio; species Danio albolineatus. The sequence goes on from CAIGQQ010038338.1 coordinate 4,193,012, forward strand.
CTTAAGTGTTATGTCTTTAAACAAGCTAAATAATCTGCTAGTGGTGTAAGCAAAATAATGTTAAAGAATATTTGACTTCCTACAAACCTTTATGAGTTTCTCTTGAACACAATAGAAGATATTTTGAAAAATGTTGAAAACCTAATCATTGACTTCCACAGTATTTGTATTAGTTTTTTTACTAAGGAGGTCAATATTTACACGCTGTAAAACAATCTTACCTTAAATTTTCTAGTCATCTCAACTTACATCAATCAAACTGACTAAAAATATTGAGTTACACTTTTCGTAACTTAAAAAACTTGATTAACTTATTAAAATATGTTTGAAAACAAGTAACCATTGACATCCATAATATATCATATATATTTCACATAATATATCACATATATCATATGACTTTTGTGTCAACAGAATAAAACTCATAAATGTTTAAAACCGATTGAGAGCGAGTAAATAATGAGTACATTTTCATTTCTGGGTGAACTAACCCTTTACACTGTAAAAAATGCTGTGTTCCCACACTGAAAAAAAAATGATTCCAAGATGATTCCTTGGATTTACTCCGTTTCTTTTACATTAAGTGGCTGTAAACAATTTATTTGGGCTGAATTTAAACAAACAAATTGAGTTGAACATTATTAAATTAATTTGTTTGTTTCAATTCAACACAAATAAATTGTTTGCAACACTTTTGCAGACAACATCCCCGTCGTCCCAATGCAAATCAGTTAAGTTTGCTCAATGGTTTTTAAAATTTTAAGTCAATTTAACATAAAACAATTAAGGTGTCCCCAAAAAACTCAACAATTGTGTTGTTTCAGTTCATTTTAAACGAGTAATTTGGGCGAAAAAATATTTTTTGAGTCTAAGAAAGTTTAAGATATTTGGACTAGAAACAAGACACACTTTAAAAAAATGCTGGGTTCCACACAATCCCTTCATGTTGTCCCAACTCAAATCGATTAAGTTAACTTAATAGTTTGTACAATTTTAAGTTGATTGTACATAAAACAATTAAGTTGTCCAAAAAAAACATAAGAATTGTGTTGATTCAACTCATTTAAATAAGCAGATCAAACAAGCAGCAAAAGTCAGGCTTTGAGTGCAGAGATTTAAGTAAGGAAAGCGTTTGTTTTGCAGTGCCAAGAAAAGACTTGTTTTTGCGGTGAGATCTTAGTATCGAGATATTTGCAGAAGCGCCTCTGATATATTTGCTGTAACATCTGAGCTGGGAATTCGGCAGCTTCTGCTGAAGCGGCGGGACTGAAGCGGCTGTGACCCTGCGCTCACCCGCTGCTAACGGAGTGTTAACCTGCCTGTGATTAATAGCGCTGCGTGCGTGCGGAAGTAGGAGGAGTGTGTTGTGTGTGTGTTCAGACTTGAGGGAAGAGAAAGTGTTAGCGAGAGATGAGAGAGAGGGAGGGAGGGCTGGAGGAACGGGTTCAGCTGGTGAAGGGGTTTCTCTCCTCCGCTAAACACTTGTTGATTACTACACTGCCCTGATTCATTGGATTTACTCAGTTTTATTAGGTCAGGACTGAATTAAACAAACACATTGAGTTGAACATTACTACATGGTATTTGTTTGTTTAAATTCAGCCCATATAAATAGTTTGCAAGTGTTTTAACTTAATAAATTGAGTAAATCCAATTAATCATTTTTTTCAGCGTGCAAAAAACTAATGTTTTTCTTACTTAGAGTTTTTGTCTTGTTTCTTGTCCAAATATCTTTAAAATTCTTAAAGCAAGAAGCATTTTCTTGACAAGTAGCCTAATATGTAGCCTAATAATTCTTACTGTAAGTTCACACCGAAGGCGGCAAGAGCGTCAAAGTTCGCTCTGGCCACCCTGGCTTCAACGCTGTCTGCCTTCAGAGCTCCGGTGGCGAGAGCGTCAACATTTGCTACATTGATCTTATATTTAAAGGAGCCTTTTATCAGCAAAGTTACATTCCCACATAAAACATGCTTCCTAGAGGGAAAATGTTGAATGCTTTTTATCAGATTCAGTTAACAATGGAAGATCAAGTTGTTGCGTGTGCTGTGGCTTCGCTCCACTTAATGTGTCTGAAATATCCTGAAGCAGCGATACTGATTTGTACTGTCGCATGAAATTCCCGCTTTTTTTAAAGAAAAAAATATATAACAACATTAATGCACATCAGTAACTCGCTAGTAACTTCTTTAATGTTTGTCCTTGTAAGAAAGGAGAAACGGCACACTGCCACTTTAGCTCTCAAAACATTTGAAATTTTAATTTAATTTAATTTTAAACAATTAAAAATGTTTCGAGAGCTAAAGTGGCAGTGTGCCGTTTCTCCTTTTTTGACTGATATTGAGTATATTTTTTGAACGAGCACTTGCCTTCGAGATTTTTAGATGTGCGCACGTTTCTGTTTTTGTTTGTCGCTGTAAGAAAACATTGGAAATAATTGGAAATTCGGCGACTGCAATAATCAAACCCTTGGGAACAACTGTGGTCGTAACCAAAGTTCACAGTGACTGTGTTCTCTGGACTTCTACATTCTGATTGCTTGCTGCTGAACCGCGTCATAGCTCATTACCATATACTGTAGTTGACTTGATTTCAACTCTCCTTGATGTCGACACCGGTGTCATGAGAAATCGAGTCCCCCCTTGACAATTGGGTAGTACGTTGGGTGATCCTATTGGTTCACTGGAGTTGTAATAGGTCTAGTGTGTAGCACCTGATTAATACAAATATAAATGCAGCGAAATCTCGTTTAAATTAATGTAATTTGAAAGAGAATTATAATGATATAAAACTATTTAAGGGTGTTTTCACGCCTGCCTTATTTAGTTCGGTTGAATCGCACTAGAGTTCGTTTTTCCCTTTTGGAGCAGTTCATTTGGGCAGGTGTGAATGTAGGAATCGCACTCGAGTTCGTTTTTCCCTTTTGGAGCAGTTCATTTGGGCAGGTGTGAATGTAGGAATCGCACTCGAATGCGCACCAAAAGCAGACCAAAAAACATACCGAGACCTACTTGAAGAGGTGGTCTCGGCACGCTTTCAAACGAACCCTGGAGCGGTTCATTTGTGGTGAGAACATGATCCAAACTAAAACTGACCCAACCACAAAAAGTACTGCGCGTTTTGGACTAATCTAGCTGCTGTACACTGTAAAAAGGGAAAACTTAAACAAATTACTTTGTCTTGTTACAATTAAATGAATTAAGTTTGACAAACTTAATTTATGACAGTTTTCAGCAATTAATTTTGTACTTTTAGGTGTAACAAGTTTTAGTCATTTATGTGGAGTACAAGTATTGCCACAAAACATAAGTATTATTATGATAATAATAATTATTATTCTTATTATTATCATCATTATTATTATATTGACATGGGTGATTTGTACTGTCCTGTTTGTACTGTTCCATTCCTGTTCTCTTAAATAAATGACTAAAACTTGTTACACCTAAAAGAACTAACTTAATTTATTCCTGAAAACTGTCATAAATTAAGTTTGTCAAACTTAATTCATTTAATTGTAACAAGTCAAAGTAATTTGTTTAAGTTTTTGCTTTTTACAGTGTAGTCGGATGCGTTGTCCCGACTTATGGTTTGGAGGAAAAATATTTGTTGAGAGCACTTTACCAACAGTTTTAAACACACAGAGAGAGGGAAAAACATTACCTGATGGATCATTAGTTATATTTTCAGAAGGTGACCATGTCACAATGCCATGCATTAAAGCATTGTTTCCCAGCCGCAGCTGCGCTTCATTCTCCAAATGTCTAAAGTGATGTTTACAGACTATATAGTATCCTATGACCAGGGATACAATCAGCCACATTTTGTGTCTGCCGGTTTGTTTACTTGGAGTTCCATTGGCATTTTCCTGCATGTTAATTCTGACAAATCAAAAAGCAGTTTAGGAAATGCGTTCAATAACATCTGGCTAATGAGTGATGTGGAGTTTTTTGTCACATGACTGCAATTTGGTTCTTCTCAACTGGTTCGGACCAAAGCAGTCAGTGTGGTGTGAAAAGGACACAAAACGGCAGAAAAATGCTACAATGTATCATTCGTTGCTCTTGATCCGGACCAAATGAACTAAACCACAGATGTGAAAGCACCCTTAAATGATGTATTTCGTATACGGATGTACAGCTAAAGGCATGGGAACTTCCCTTTCGTGCTTTGATTTTAGATAGCCTACAGTGTGCTGCCACTTATGTAAATAAACAATGTTACTTAAAAATACATAATAACATCAGAAACACATCATCAAATGTTTACAAACGTTTCAATTATTTTAATTCTGCGTGTCTTTAACTTGTATTTACCGATAATAATGTTACTAATATAATAAGTCTGAAGACTGAGAATAGACTATAAAAAGCACTTTTGATCAGACGCAGATGATGCATTGTGGTCTTAAGCGGACTCGATTGCAGTGGGGACTTGATTTCTCACCACACCGGCGAAGACTCGCCACGCTGCTCCACGTCGCTTAACACCGCCAGCTCCCATTGAAAATGAATAACTTCCGGCTACTTTGACGCTCTCGCTGCTTCCGGTGTGAACGTACAGTTAGAAAAATTGTATTCGTTTTCAAATATTTATTATAAGTGATGTTTAATAGTGAGGAAATTTTCACAGTATTTTCTATAATATTTTTTCTTCTGAAGTAAGTGTGTCCCAAATCGCATACCTGTGCACTATTCTACGCCATTTTGTAGTATAAATAGTGTAAGTAGTTTGTTCACACTGAAAGCTCTATAAAGAATAAGTGCACTTAAAATACCCGGATGATGCACTCATTCAACCGGTAAACTGAAGTGTGAAACGATGAACACTTCACGCACTCAACAGCCGCCGATTGAACACTAGTGGGACGACACTACATATATAAGTAATGCTGTTGAGTGTGTAAATGCATAAGTACATACTGGATAGTGTGTGATTTGGGACGCATCTTTAGTGATTTTGAAAGGGATCACGTGCTTATGATTGACCACAGCTGGTCCTGCATTAGTGATCACGTGATATCCAATCTAATGAATCCAAATCACGCATAGAACGAAACAATATTTTGGACTTGTCTAATGCTTCTCGATTAGGACTTTGAGATATTTGGACTAGAAATGAGACAAAACCCTAATTAAGAAGAGCATTTTTTGCAGTGTATTGTTTATTTCTGTGCTCAGTTTGGCTGAGGGGATGGCAGTATTTTCAATCCCTGAAATGCAGTTTACTCTGTTTGGCCTTGCTAAGCTGAATTAAGCACAAATAACTAGTCTGAAAGACATCTTAATGGGGTCATATCATGCACTTTGGTCATCTCAAATTAATTTTTCATCATCTTTGGATGTAAAGTTTTAACGTCGTCAAAAATGTCAAGTTTTTCAAGTTTAATATATGTAAAGTATGACTCTGGATCACTAAACTATCTGAAAATCTGAATAAATATGCTTTCCACTGGTGTATAGTTTGTTAGGATAGGCAATATTTGCTGAGATGCAACTATTAAAAAAATTGGGAAACTCAAAATATTGAGAAAATAACTTTTAAGTAGTCCAAATTAAGTTCTTAGCCTTGCATAATCAGAAATTAAGTTTTGATATATTTAGGGAAATCATTTGACATATATAATATCCTCATGGAACGTGATATTTACTCCATATTCTAAACATTTTTGATATAAAAGAAAAATGTGTAATTTTTTCGATACCCTTACAGTGTAATTTGGATATTCCCACAAATATACCAGTGAAACTTCAGGCTGTTTTGTGGTCCTGGGTTACATGCACTAAAAACTGCTGGGTTCCACACAATTCATTCATGTTGTTCCAACACAAATCGATGAAGTTAACTAAGTCACTAAAAGCCCAAAAGGGTCCGATTTAAAGAGTTATAAAACATAATATGTGTGGTATTTTGAGCTGAAACTTCACATACACACTCTTGGGATTATTATTTTACATCTTGTAAAAAGATAATAGTTCCTCTTTAGAGTCGTGTAATATAATTTTATATAATAATTTATAAGTTATGCGATCCTACAGTGTGTGAACTGCAACATTTGTACCAAGCCTAAATTAATTTTATAGTAATGATGATAACGTCAAAGATCGATAATAATAATAATAACACATATGCATGTCATTAATGGTCATACACACTCTAAGAAATGCTATGTTATTTCAACCCAATTCTGGGTTTAATACAGACTAAACCAATGGCCAAAGTTATTTTTTAAATTAAATTAATAGGACTAAATTAAACCCAAAGTTTGGGTTAGTTTAAATAACCCAGCATTTCTTGGAGTGCATGCATTTTAAAACATAACATATATATTTTAATGATAAAATTATCTTTTTAATCCCTCAGGGACCCTAAAGGATGAAATTATACGGTCTAATATGAAGCATAATGTTAAATCATCATGATATGATCCCTTTAGAAACAGCATATGTATTTGGTTATTGAAGTGCTTGCAGAATTTGTGTGTGTGTGTGTATGTGTGTGTGTGTGTGTTCAGATGAGGAGCTTCACACCCGCCTCTTTCAGTGTTTTACATGTTTGCATCTCCCGTCTGTGGTTTTTCACTCGTCCTCCAGTTTGTTGTGATGTTTCGACGGCGCCCTGTGGATTTCTCTGGCAGCGGGATGTTGGACTCGCTCTGTGAAGCATTTTTATTGTATTTTTATTTTTAGATGATGCCAAATGTGTACAGCCGTCTTGGAAAAATTCAACACTTCTCTTTTTTTAGGGCAAACACACATTATGCTTGTTTTTCTATTTGAATCGGTGAATTTAACAGTCATTCTGCTATTGAATCTTTTGTTCGAGCTGCTAAATGTTGTTTTTTAACTGCTTAATTTGTGTGTAATTATTTGAAACATTTTCCTCAATAAAAAAAAAACTAAAAGAATATCTTGCTGCTTTTAACTTTATTTGATCATTTATATTGTGAAAAGGTGTTTTTTACATTGTTTTGTAAGATGTATCTGCTTGATATATGTGTGGTATTTAAAAGCACCAAAAAGACGCTTTAATTTCAAAGAATTCCCCAAATTATGTCAATCTTATATTTTTTTCATATGATTTTTGCAATACTTGTAGCATTGTTTGAAAATGCACTCTGTAAAAATATCCATAAATTAGCAGTTTTCCTTATTATGTGAGTCATATTTTTATTTTTTCCCTTTTATTTCTGCTTTTGAGTTTAATTATGGGATCTGGATTTTTCTTCAGCAACTTTTAACATTGAAAAGTTTGAAAAAGGGACTTTTATGAAGATTTCTAATCATTTAAAGTGATATATTGTCTGGGTTGGGGTTTTATATTATGCGACAAAACCTAAACCGCCAGTACATTTGCTGTTATTTGACAGACTTACTTCTCTATATAATCTTTATTATACATTATATTATCTCAGACTACTTATAAAAGTCACTTTGTTCAACTGCAGAGTTGAATTTTCAGCATCAAAAGTCAACAGAGCAGCGATCAACATCCCATAATACAATTCACAACCGCAAATGAACACAAAACACTTGTGAATCACAGAATACAGAACAATACAGTGCAGACAAAAAACAATTAGATGCTACACTTAGATACTAATATACATATACATATATAT
>CAIGQQ010038338.1:4201029-4217501 GCA_903798035.1 Danio albolineatus
ACATATATAGTGATAGGGATGACCAGATCTGATCACATGATGGGAAATCACGCAGTTTCAGACTCTATCGGAATTGGACATTACCTCCCGATCGTATATACATTCATTCATTTTCTTTTCAGCTTATAGTCCCTTTATTCATCTTGGGTTGCCACAGCAGAATGAACCGCCAACCAGATTAAAAAATAACAATATAAACATATAAATGAGCCCAAAGCAATATCCATGGCTCCTGGTGACACAATGAGGTCTTGTACAGCGAAACGATAACAATAAACTCTCTGAGGAATTCATTCATTCATTTTCTTTTCAGCTTAGTCCGGAATGAACCGCCAATTTATCCAGCATATGTTTTACGCAGCGGATGCCCTTCCAGCTGTAACCCATCTCTGGGAAACATCCATACATTCTCATTCACACTCATACACTACGGACAATTTAGCCTACCCAATTCACCTGTACCACATGTCTTTGGACTTGTGGGGGAAACCGGAGCACCCGGAGGAAACCCACGCAACCACAGGGAGAACATGCAAACTCCACACAGAAATGCCAACTGACCCAGCCAGGGCTCGAACCAGCGACCTTCTTGCTGTGGGGCGAACGTGCTACTCACTACGCCACCGTGGCGCCCACACTACGGACAATTTAGCTTATTTACAGATGTCTCTAGTTCAAAAACGTCTGTTTTACCGCCGTTCATGACGCCGCAGTGGCAGTATTTACGTGCGCCAACAGCTTTTGGCTGCTGGGTGGTGCTTTAATCATAGATTTTCAGCTTTGCCTTTCCACAATAGGACGGTACTATATGTGTACTGCGCCTTATGTAATATAGTGTGTTCAATTAAGTTATAATTTTGTTGGTTTGTTTTAGTTTTCTTAGCAATAAACATGATTTTACACAACAGTTTTAGAAAAGATACAATCCATGGTGCAAAGTATAGCAAAAATTAAGCAAATATAAGAATTAAGTTCTTTAGCCTTTATAGTGCCCCATTAAATTGCGTTGGGGTGAAAAGAACGTTTTGATTTGTTTGACCATCATGTGCACAAGATATGAAAACCACGGCACAGCACAAAATAATATTAGGGTTATCGAGCCGATGGAGCGCGTCACCTGATCGCTGTATAACTTGCTTTATATATAATTCACCTATAGCGCATGGACTGTGGAGGATATGCAGACAGAATAGTCAAGGGGACTCAATAATATACCTCCACACCATTTATCGAGCTTGTCTCATGAGAAACTCCGGCGAGAAAAGGAGTTTTCTCATGGCTGAATGCTATGTTTTGAGGACAGGTCAGTCGCAGAGGCTGTGTGAGGTGAAGTGCGTCAGTAACTCGTACACTGCTTTTACAGGAGCTCAACCGCACTCGCTGAGCAATAAACACACATGTATCTGAGCGAGATGACATTTGTGTAAAGCCACAGTCTGCTGGACAGAGATGTGACATCAGCATCGCCCGGGGCAACCAGACCTTCAGACGGGGCAACCTTTATACTACATCAACAAGCGTTCTGCAAGGATGACGTCAGAAAATCAGCGTTATCAACAGGTCAGTAGACCAGCACAACACTGATGGAAAGAGGACTGAAAAATCATACTCGAGTAAATGTACCATCATTTGGGTAGATAAAAAATGTAGTGCAAGTAGAGTAGAAGTGTCTTTTCTTATGGAGCCAGATCAATCTCAGAAATAATACATTTACCAAATGAGATTTATACATGCACAGCACAATTCACAAAATCCAATTTGTAAACACAGTTTGTGAATTCACAAGTAAAAATCATAAACTTATTCGCCAAATGAATTTAATTTGTGTATGAATTTACGAATTGTATTTGTGTATTTATGTATCGTGTTTTAAATTTATAAATTGTATTTGCATGTTTATGCATTGAACTTTCAATTTACAAATTGGATTTGGTGTTTACGAATCATGTTTTAAAATTACAAACTGTATTTGTGTATTTATGAATCGTGGATTGAATTTACAAATTTAATTTGTGTATTTATGAATTGTGCTTTGAATTTACGAATTGGACTTGTGTATTTATGAATCGTGTTTAGAATTTACCAATTTAATTTGTGTATTTATGAATCGTGTTTTGAATTTACGAATTGGATATGTGTATTTATGAGTCGTGTATTGAATTTGGGAATTTAATTTGTGTATTTCTGAATTGTGTATTAAATTTGAGAATTTAATTTGTGTATTTATGAATCGTGTTTTGAATTTACGAATTGGATTTGTGTATTTATGAATTGTGTTTAGAATTTACGAATTTAATTTGTGTTTTTATGAATCGTGCATTGAATTAACGAATTGGATTTGTGTATTTATAAATTGTGTATTGAATTTACGAATTGGATTTGTGTATTTATGAATTGTGTATTGAATTTACAAATTGGATTTGCGTATTTTCAAATCATGTTTTGAATTTACGAATTGGATTGGTGTGTCTACGAATCATGTTTTAAAGTTATGAATTGGATTTGTGTATTTATGAAGCTTGTTTTGAATTCACAAATTTAAGTTGTGTGTTTACGAATCATGATTTGAATTTATGAATTGGATTTGTGTATTTATGAATCGTGTATTAAATTTTTATGAATTGGATTTGTGTGTTTATGAATTGTGTTTTAAATTTACGAATTGAATTTGTGTGTTTATTAATCGGGTTTTGAATTTAGGAATTTGATTTGTGTATTTATGAATCGTGCATTGAATTAACGAATTAGATTGTGTATTTTCAAATCCTGTATTAAATTTACAAATTGGATTTGCGTATTTTCGAATCGTGTTTTGACATTACAAATTCGATTTGTGTGTTAATGAATGGTGTTTTGAATTTACAAATTGAATTTGTGTATTTATAAATTGGGCTTTGAATTTACAAATTAGATTTTGTGTGACGTGTTATGTGGGTCTCATTCATTCATTCATTTTCTTGGCGGCTTAGTCCCTTTATTAATCCGGGATCGCCACAGCGGAATGATCCGCCAACTTATCCAGCATTTGTTTTACACAGCGGACGCCCTTCCAGCTGTAACCCATCTCTGGGAAACATCCATACCTTCTCGTTCACACTCATACACTATGGACAATTTAGCTTACCCAATTCACCTGTACCGCATATCTTTGGACTGTGGGGCAAACCGGAGCACCCGGAGGAAACCCACGCGAACACGGGAGAGAACATGCAAACTCCACACAGAAATGCCAACTGACCCAGCCGAGGCTCAAACCAGCGACCTTCTTGTTGTGAGGCGAACGTGCTACTCACTACACCAGTTATACTGACAGTACGGCTGCACACGTGAGCATTTTTATTTACGTTCATAACAGCGTTCGTGTTTTACTGTCATGCTTTAAAAGTTATAAAAATGCTAAATTCATATTTGTTAATAATAACTCCTGTATAGTCGTGTAATAACATGCTTTCACATCTGTTACTCGATGACTCTCGAATATCCTGTCAGAAGAGTCTAGTGGCTGTGAATTACCTTTTTACAGTGTCTGGTATAATGTTAATGTTGTTGTTTTTTTGTGTGTTTACGTTGATAAATATGGGTCAATCTCATATGAAGTAAGAGATTGCGATGATATATGATAAAGTGTGCAGGTGTTGTACTTGTGTCCCATTTCTTAGGGGTAAATTTGAGGCCCTTCCACTTCACACTATTTCAAAGGCCAAGGGGAAGGGAAAGGGGTAAAAAAAAAATAGAATTGGGATAGGGCCTATAATTGACATTCACAGACTACTAATTTATAATCAGACAATAACTTAATGTGTGATTTAATGGGTAAATTCCAGACATCCCAACCTGGACAAACTAATTTCCAGGAGGGTGGGTGGGAACAGCAGTGCATACGAAGTTGGAGAATTGTGCGAAGTTGAAGAATGTGAGGAGGGGTCTCGATTTCTGGGATATTATATCTAATTTTCGCAGCCACTATGAGTCTGCGGGAGACTCCCGGAGCTTCTGGGAGACTTGGGATGTCTAGATTTCATCAATTTATGCATCTCTAATAAGTTGACAGGAATACAGTTTTACGAAAGATGCATTTACAAGCTGACCAAAATCTGCATATCTACGGCTTGGCGATTAATCGAATTGAAATTGCTGACGCAACTAAGCTGTGATTGTCATGCACATCCTATCAGGGAATCCCACTGTGACCTGTAGTAAGTCATACGAAGATGACACAGCAGGAAAGTTATATTTTGGTGTCTTTATCATAGCTATGCCAATCATTTTTGATGTTTTCCATTATTTGGCCAAATAAAATTGAACAGAAAAGAACCCAAGACAGAACCCTGGGGTACCCCACTTTCAGTAGTTTTGTTTCCATCAAACACAGTTTGTTCCTATCTCTGCTAAAATGCTAATAAATGCTAATGCTAATGAATAAGTGCTTTGAATGAACATTCTGAAGTGAAATAAATGTTTCTTGTGCTCAGGTGGAGACTAGGAAACAATGCACACTGCATAGGGATGTGTCAATTAGAACACAGTTCATTTATGAAGCTATTCTACTGAGCACTAAATCAGCTGTGTTAACAAGAGAATCATGCAAAACATGCAGAAAAGTGGGGTGCGAGGACCGGGGTTTGAGAAACAATGGTTAAGGCCATTTGGGGATTTTAGTCATTATAGAGTAGGTGTATTCTCATCAATTACATGTAATTCCTTACATACATATAGCGCTTTTCTAGACACTCAAAGCGCTTTACACAATGGGGGAAATCTCCTCATCCACCACCAGTGTGCAGCATCCACCTGGATGACGCGACGGCAGCCATATTGGACTAGACCGCACACCACACACCAGCTGATTGGTGGAGAGGAGACAGAGTGATGAAGCCAATTATGATATGGGGATGGTTAGGAGGCCATGATGGACAATGGGCAGATCTGGCCAGGATGCCAGGCTTAAACCTTTACTCTTTTTCGAGGAAACCTCTACTCTTTTTCCTGGGATTTTTAATCACCACCAAGAGTCAGGGCCTCGGTTTAACGTCTCATCCGAAAGGCGTTAAAGACGTTAGACATGAGGTCTAAACAGTCTCTCACAATCATTACGTGAAATGAATTTGTATCCTCTTGGAGATTTTAATGCTTCACTATGTACACGCTTGCTATGTGGAAGGCAGACAGCTCAGAAACTGAAGTTTGGATCGAAGCTGGAGACTCTTCTTGACGATGGTGAGAGAAAACACATGAAATCACTAGACACTGGTTGAGTTTATTTCTGAGACTCTGGCCATCTTGGATCGAGGTGAACGATCTCTCTGTTCTGCTCTGCTGGTTGGTAAAGTGAGCTCTGACACAATCGTCAAATGCGTCTCTAATGCGTTTTCCGATCGCGGACTGGAGGGCCGCCGGCTATTCCATGGGACCTTTTCCCTTTCGTTTCTCTGAGGCATTTTTTCCAGATGAAGAGATTTATGGAATTGGAGAAACGCTGAAGGAAAGTGACATTGTTTCCCAGAGCAAATCCCTGAGTCTCAGTGTTAGTGCCGAGGAATTACCTTCACATCCACAGACTCTGACAGCACATTAATACACCATTCGTCCCTGTCAAAACAATCCACTGAATACATACACAGAGATAAGAGACGGATCCTTTAAGCATACTTCTACTGTAATATTCACATGCACTTTTCCAGCCACTTTATTATATACACCTTAGTACCGGGTTGGACGCGCTTTTGCCTTCAGAACTGCCTTAATCCTTCGTGGCAGAGATTCAACAAGGTACTGGAAATATTCCTCAGAGATTTTGCTCCATATTGACCTGATAGCATCACGCAGTTGCTGCAGATTAGTCAGCTACACATGCATGATCAGAATCTCCCGTTCCGACACATCCCAAAGGTGCTCTATTGGATTGAATTCTGGTGACTGTGGAGGCCATTTGAGTACAGTGAACTCATTGTCATGTTCAAGAAACCAGTCTGAGATGATTCACGCTTTATGACATGACGTTTTATCCTGCTGGAAGTAGCCACCAGAAGATGGGTACACTGTGGTCATAAAGGGATGGACATGGTCAGCAATATTACTCAGGTAGGCTGTGGCGTCAACACGATGCTCAATTGGTACTAATGGGCCCAAAGTGTGCCAAGAAAATATCCCCCACACCATTACACCACCACCACCAGCCTGAACTGTTAATACAATGCAGGATGGATCCATGCTTTCATGTTGTTGATGCCAAATTCTGACCCTACCATCTGAATGCCGCAGCAGAAATCGAGACTCATCAAACAGGCAACGTTTCTCCAATCTTCTATTGTCCAATTTTGGTGAGCCTGTGTGAATTGTAGCCTCAGTTTCCTGTTCTGAGCTGACATAAGTGTCACCCGTCTTCTGATGCTGTAGTCCATCCGCCTCAAGGTTGGACGTGGCCTGCGTTCAGAGATGCTCTTCTTTGTACCTTGGCTGTAACGAGTGGTTATTTGAGTTAATGAGAGTTCTCCTCTGATCTATGGCATCAATAAGGCATTTGCGCCCACAGAACTGCCCAGAACTGACCCAGCTAGGACTCAAACCAGCAATTTTCTTGCTGAGATGTGACAGTGCTAACCACTGAGCCACTGTGCTGACATCATGCTTAATGTCAATTTGATGTAGTTTTGACATCAAGGTGCCCACAAGTGCACAGATATTTAGTATAGTTAATCGTAACCCAATGTTGTAACCCAATGTTAGGTTAAATATGGACAAACTCGCTTGTGGGAAAGGTAGTTTGTGATGAACATTGGTTCATTATGTACCTTTCTCATCACCACCTGAATATGGCTGTGTTAACGGTGTCTATCTGTGTAACAAAAGATGTGTAGATGTTGATAATTCAAAATACAGACATATTACTTCTATAAATGAATGAAATACGGTAGTTTACTGTAAAAATGAGACATTGCTTTTATGGTTTGTATCGTATTTTTAATGGCAACCACAGCTGCCGTTTTCTTACCGTAAATTTTATTTAATTTTGAATATTATATTTTTATTTTCTTAAAGGGAACATATTTGACCCCTTTTTTTATATTTAATATGAGTCTTTTGTGTCAGCATAATTTGTCTGTAAAGTTTCAGCTCAAAATACCCATCAGATGATTAATTATAGCTGTCTAAAGTCTTTGTATTATAGCTCTAAATCGCTTTTTGCTGTTTTTGGTACTGAGCCTTCAAGGCTAGTCCTCCCCGCCCACCGTTCCCACGTGCCGTCAGCGTGCCTCAATCTCCGCCCTCAGCTGCGTCAGACAGAAAGACGCAACAGGAACAGATGTAAAGGAAGCAGATCTCACTACCTTTGAGAAATACTACAGTAAGAACTTTACTGCACTGTTGGGTGTAAAAATGTATTTAAAGTAAATTGAAAACAATTTACCCAACATTGGGTTTGTCCTTCTTTGACTCAACATTGGGTTATGACAAGTCAACATTTTTAGAGTGTAAAAACAATAAAGCTGTGAAATATTATTACATCGGCGGCACGGTGGCTCAGTGGTTAGCACTGTCACCTCACAGCAAGAAGGTCAAGCATGTTCTCCCCATATTGCCGTGGGTTTCCTCCGGGTACTCCAGTTTCCCCCATAATCCAAAGATTATGGGTGAATTGAGTAAACTAAATTGGACATAGTGTTTAGAGTGTTTGGATGTGAGTGTGTATGGGTGTTTTCCAGTACTGAGTTGCACCTGGAAGGGCATTCGCTGCGTAAAACATTTATCGGAATAATTGGTAGTTCGTTCCACTATGGTGACCCCTGATAAATCAGGGACAAAGCCGAAGGAAAATGAATGAATGAAATATTATTACATCTCAAATGTTTATTACAAAACATCATTTATTTCTATGATGCGTAGCTGAATTTACTCCAGTCTTCAGTGTCACAGATCCTTCACAACATCACCAACATCAGAAACAATCGCAATAAAAGCATTTAAAGATCTTACTCAAGCCAAACGTGTCCATAAAACTGATAACTAATGTTTGTTTTCATATCAAAACGGTGTTCCAGCAAAATGTGTGTACTGTACACACACGTCTGCGAGACTGTACAACACATTCATTGTATGATTTCATGTGGGCCAAAGAGTTCAAAACAAACATTTTGTTTTCTTTCCAAATAGTTATCTTTATGAAAATCATATTTTTTGGTACTTTTGTAGTATTTCTGCTCGTTTGAGGTTAACCAGACTGCAACCAACGGTATTTAGAGAAAAACTATAATTCCTATAATATACATCTTTGCTGGGAAGTGACAGTCAAGGAAAACGAGTTTATTTATATAACACATTTCATTCACAATTCAACGTACTCTATGTGGAGACAATATAGGGAAAGGACACCAAAGAAAAAGCTCATTTTAAAAATCATCCTTTCTTCAAACCACTTGTACTCTGACGGATTTTAGGTATAAGAATATATAAAATATATTTTAAAATTATATTTAAAAATATATCAAAAATATATGAAATATACATCTGAAAGGGAAGTCTAAACTTTTAACTTGGAATGTCAGAATAAGGCAAATCAAAAAATATCAATAAAAGAAATAAGAGAGACCTGACATGAAGTCTTGTTGTCAACGCCAGTTGTAAAGGAGCAACAATTAATAACTTGACTTCTAGTTGATCATTAATTAAAGTGGCAGAAGGTAGATCTCTCTGATGAATCATCTGTTGAACTGCATCCCAATCATCACAAATACTGCAGAAGACCTACTGGAACCCACATGGAGCCAATATTCTCACTGAAATTAGTCAAGTTTGGTGAAGGAAAAATCATGGTTTGGGTTTACATTCAGTATGGGGGTGATCTGCAGAGTGGATGGCAACATCAACAGCCTGAGGTATCAAAACGTTTGTGCTGCCCATTACATTACAAACCACAGGAGAGGGCAAATTCTCCAGCAGGATAGCGCTCCTTCTCATACTTCAGCCTCCACATCAAAGTTCCGGTAAGCAAAGAAGGTCAAGGTGCTGCAGGATTGGCCAGCCTAGTCACCAGACATGAACATTATTGAGCATATCTGGTGTAAGATGAAGAAGGAGGCACTGAAGATGAATCCAAAGGATCTTGATGAACTCTGGGAGTCCTGCAAGAACACTTTCTTTGCCATTCCAGATGACTTTATTAATCAGTTATTTGAGTCATTGCAGAGATGTGTGGATGCAGTCCTCCAAGCTCATGGGAGTCATGCACAATATTAATTATTTCTCCACTGCAGCATGACTTTATATTCTATACTTTATATTATTTCTGTTAAGTGACGAGACTTTTGTATAAGCAAAGTCAGACCTTACTGTCCTAATTAAATCATTAGAAATCAAGACATGATCATATTTTATTTTGGTAAATAAGTGTAATCTAGAGGCCTTTGTCTTCATTTAAACCACTTCTGATACCAAATGATCAACTAGAAGTCAAGGTGTTATTTGTTGTTCCTAAAACTTGGATAGGCGACAAGACTTTTGTCAGGTAGTGCACATGAATTAAATAAAATTTGTTATCTGGTAGTACATAATATACACTCAAAAAATTATTTTTGCTGTTTGTTCAAACTACTCATTTGAAATTAGCTGAATAGCACAACTCTTGAGATTTTTTGGGGGGTGACTTAATTGTTTTATGGTCAATTTTGATGTTAATGTCAAATAAAATGGGGCTTTTGGGGTTTCAATTACCTGATGACACAGCAAGAAAGGTAGATTTTGCTGTCTTTTTCATAGCTGTGCCAATCAGTTTGGATGTTTTCCATTATTTGGCCTAATAAAACTGAACAGAAAAGGTCCCAAGACAGAACCCTGAGGTGCTCCAGTTTCAGCAGTTTTGTTCCCATCAAATGCAGTTTGTTCCAATCGCATTGGAGACACAAAAACACAACATGAACCTCTCCTGTGGGAGGCACACAGTTCAGAAAAACACGGATCTGATGGAAAATAAATGCTATGAACATAAGCAGAAATGAATGTAAGGTGAGCTTTTGAGTGAGGTGTGGTGCAGCTAGGAGACAAAAGATGTGTGTCTCAGACCTGTTGTAAGTGTCTTCTCATTGTTGTGCATGTACTGTAACTCATTCTAGGGGGAGTCTAGGAAGAGAGAGAGAGAAGGTGATCCCTTTGTCTGTGGGATTACAGTCATTAGAGCTAGCAGGTTTGCATTTAGTCACTACCAGCTGCAGAGATTATGGCTCATGCATACAGGGCAATAGGAAAGTAGGGTAAACCTGCAGGCAGATGAGACATGGAGCTGATGGAAATCTTCCGAGCTGATGGAACCTGTCATTAGGACTCGCAGGGAGATGTTTTATTTGCCAAGACAGACATTCATTCGCAGCTCGTTCGTTTCAGGATTGAAAATACTTTCTTGTCATTATAATATGTAGATTTCAGAAATAGTTCATTCAGAAAATCATCATTTCAGATGTCGAAACAGGAGCTTTCATGCTCTCTGTTGAAATACAAAGGAAATACTGTTCTTGCAAAAGAAACAGTGATATGCGTAAAATGTGTCTGTTCCAGTCTGTCATCTCTGATCGTTTAGCTGATTGTTACTGACACACACATACACACACAAACACACACATCAAAGCAGGCACACAATGTCAAAGGTGTTAATATTAAGTTCGATTTAGGCTGTGACATTAGGTGACCAAAATTCTATGTCTAGCCAGCATCTAAGGACAATGTTATTCTGTTATCGATGTAGATATTTGGTTGATTTTAGGTTGTGTGGTAAAATGACCAAAATCCAACGTTGAGCCAACATCTTAAACCAACGTAATATCCAATGCCTGATAGACGTCATACACTTTCAGAAATAAAGGTACGCAAGCTGTCACTGGGGTGGTATCTTTTTAAAAGGTACACATTTGTACTTAAAGGATATATATATATGCGCTTTTAAGGCCTTTTCCACTGTCTAAAAGAGTACCGAACCGAACCGTACCGTACCACTTTTTGGTCACCCTTTGCAACGGGTACCAAGGGTACCAAAAGGCGGAGCTAGACGCGCAGCTGAACACTATTGATTTACAGAGATAGGTCATTTGCTCGCGCAACTAGCTAGAATGAAAACACAGCCGAGAGACAATACAACGAAATAATATATACATATAATAACAAGCCATGGTCGACCCGAGCTCAAACAAACCTTGTCGTCTTGATGAACAGCCACAAAGCCAAGAAGAAGAGCAGATTCTCCCCTGTGCCCGGTAGTTTTTACGAGCCTGTCTAAAGCGCGAGCGGTTTCGCTTTCTCATTTGCGTGCACGTCAATATTTGAAATGTTTCAACATGAAGAAACTGCTGGACTATTATGAACTCGGAATGACGAAATTACTTTCTAAAGGGAGGCTACATGTGCTGGTGAAGATTACAGACACAGATGAGAGGTTCGCACTGACTAGAGGCTATATTTCGTGTTGTTTTTGAACCTAAAAAAGGCATAAATGTATGCTGTGTGTAGTTTTTCTGTAATTGGTAACATATCAGAGACTGTAAGGGCCTGTATGTGTTCATATATGCTGCATTTATTTATTTTATATAATCGCGGACAGTAGGCTATTTCGCATCATTGATCTAGTTATAATCAGATCATGTTCATAGAAAGGTCAGTAATGAACATTTATACACCAGTGTTTATGTGTATAATAAAGCATCTGTTTTGTGAGAAGTACTCCTCATATGATTTGTGAACGACCCGTACAGCTTTACTGTAGACATTTCCTCGAGCAAGAATGACGTCGACTAAAACTTTCTGTTGTACACCATGCCCACCAAAAGAGTACCCTTTTGCAGTGGAAACGCAAACCTGATAAAGATGACCCGTACCGACCTGTACCATGCGGTACTGTAACACTCAGTGGAAACGGGCCATAATATATACTTCTGAGGTACCAATATGCTCCCTTTAGGCACAAATTTGTACCTTTTGAAAAGGTACCACCCCAGTGACAGCTCACGCACCTTTATTTCTGAGAGTGTAGTGGTAACGTCCACACAACTTCAAGCTGTAACATCATTAGATGCCAATATTTGATTGACTTTAGGTTGTGTTGGAAAATGACCAAAATCTAACGTCAAGCCAACATCTTAAACCAACGTCATGTTGACAGTCACGCGCCACTTTATGACTGTTTTGAGGATTGCAAAGGAGGAGCGGCGGCACCTGTAATGAAAAGGAATCCCGCCGTTTTTATATTTATTTCAAAGTGTTTCATGCCTAAATATACCGAAAGCACAGAACTGACTCACATTTAAGAGCAAGGGGTGCCCCCTGGTGGTTCGGCGGTATGGGTTGTGTATAGAGAGGATCGGCTCTTTAACTGTTATTGCCACCCTTTAGAGAATACGGGAGAAATACGGGAAAATACATTTATAGGATGATAGCGGGATAGAACTGTTAAATACGGGAGAATCTTGGGAAAACAGGAGGGTTGACACACTCTAAAAAACACAGTGTTAAAAACTACCCAAATTGGGTTGTTTTTAACCCTATTGCTGGGTAAATATAGGACAGAACACATTAGGGGTTAAATTAACCCAAGTAATTGGGTTATTTTTTAACCCCAAAATGGGTTGTTTTCTACCCAATAATTGGTTATTTTTACCTAAATAATAGGTTAATTTGAGGCGCCACGGTGGCGTAGTGAGTAGCACGTTCGCCTCACAGCAAGAAGGTCGCTGGTTCGAGCCTCGGCTGGGTCAGTTGGCATTTCTGTGTGGAGTTTGCATGTTCTCCCCGTGGTTGCGTGGGTTTCCTCCGGGTGCTCTGGTTTACCCCACAAGTCCAAAGACATGTGGTATAGGTGAATTGGGTAGGCTAAATTGTCCGTAGAGTATGAGTGTGAATGAGTGTGTGTGTATGTTTCCCAGAGATGGGTTGCAGCTGGAAGGGCATCCGCTGCGTAAAACAAAATGCTGGATAAGTTGGCGATTCATTCTGCTGTGGCGACCCCTGATTAATAAAGGGACTAAGCCGACAAGAAAATGAATGAAATGAATGATAATAGGTTAATTTGACTTAATTAATAGGTTTATTTCAAATGTAATTTTAGCTTTCTTTTAAAATCATTAACCACATAAAAAACAAACATAAAATATTGTATTTGTTTTATTTTTTTGTTCCATTAAATTTTTTCAGCACATTACACTTTGTAAACACACCTCAGAGATCATACAAAACTAAATACAAATTATGAACTGCATTCAAAACAATTTGTTTCATATTTATGGGTTGCTCTTAAACATTTATAATAATAATAATAATAATAATAATAATAATAATAATAATAATAATAATGTGGCATCGCTGTCAGCCCCTGCTGGGAGTTGATTTGACCCAAGGAGCTGGGTTGATGTGTCTGTGTGGTGCTAGGGTTGCATTGATTTAAGTCTTAGCAATTATTACCCAGAAAATAACCCGTGTTTGGGTTACATAGCACTACCCAAAAACTACCCAAGACTGTGAAAATAACCCCCAAACATTACCCAAATGCCTCAACCCAACATTTGGGTAGAAAAAATAACCCCAGACTTTTTAGAGTGCAGGTATGATCATAACATCAAGTGTAACCTATGCAGTTTTATAAGTTTTATGGTCCACCAGGGGAAAAAAATACAGTTGATCACTTGGAGTAGTATTATAAAATCACAGAGCAGCGCTGAAAGGGTTAAATGCTGATCCACAGACGGTTAAGGGTCTCTTGAAACGAGCGTCAGTACAGTGATGTTTGCCATAGCGGTAATGAGGGTGAAAATGAAGAACTGCTGTGGGTTTTAAAGTCTTCCTCTTTCCTCTTTATCAGCGGCCATCGATCAGACGCGAGAGCAGCTCAGACAGACACCGCTTTAATAAGGTCATTTCTGCATGCTGGAAGAGGATCATGGTCCATCTCACACACACACACACGCACGCACAGTGAGTCAGTCCACAGTAAATGTCATCTGGCTTTATATGTAGAAGAGTAGGTTGTGCATTGGAGCAGGTGCTGGGTGTAACCAAATGTTTACAATGGGCGGACATGACATTTGCAATGACTGATATACAACACCGTCGTAAACATACACCGCACACGCCTTCACACCTCACCGTCCACTAGAATGCCGTTCTAAGAAAACACCACATTAGCAGCTGTTACAGACAGTCATGATGGATTCAAATGGTGTTTGATTTAATTTGTGCACTAGAAGAAATGTACACAGTTAAAACTGTGACAATATTTAAATTTATACAACAGTTCTGTCTGGTTCTTGAATCTGATTGGCTGATAGCCGTGTAATACTCTGCAAATAACAGCACTCTTACAGCCTCTTCATCCTTGAGGATTACTTTCCCCGCATGCAGCGACAAGCCGAGGACACTCTACAGTTTGACAAATATTGCTGCTGTTGGACAACATAATGTACTTTTGAGGCTTTTTAGTCAAGAATGTAGTTGTTTAGACTGAAACTATGCAGTTTATTTATAAGGATAGTGCATATTTTTTATATATATTTATGAGTTTGGAGCATCGGATGCAGTGCATCGGCCGCCATCAGCCTGTCTGAGCAGACCAAAGAAAGTGACGGTTGACCGCCACAAGATTGCGACAGAGACCGTATAATAAGTCTTTAGGGGAGAAAAACAGCCTTTTCTCAACATAAATTTCAAACTACAGCTGAACAAAACATTATAAATCAGGAAAGTGACATTAAGTTGATCTCTCTTATATTTTGTAGTGCTGCATTTATACTACGGAAACTGGTAGTTTGCTTTGCTCTGGCTTTTTCAGGGTTATTTGGGGTTAATTATATTGTGATATCCTGATTGCTACAGAGAAATACTGGGAAATCTCTGTAGACTGATGACATTTCATGCCGTTCAGCCTTATAATCTTATAATGTGAGCAAAAATGACCTGTTTTGTCATCACTTTAGACATTCCACTAAAGTGACGTTTGAGAAGTAGCAACGGTTTCTGCTCTCACGTCAGACATCACAAGTTGGAAAAAAGTCATTTCCAGGGGGAACATAGATGATTTGCGGGGAGATGTGTGTGTGAAGACAGGGAATGGGGGGTGGGGAAGGAGGCATGTGAAGACCGGGGAGGGATGCGGAGAGGGGTGTGCGCGATGTTTTTTAGGACCGGGGGGAGGTGCGCGATTTTCGAGAGATTATCTTTCTTTTCTCAAATGTCTCAAATGCATAGAGACTCCCGGAAGTTCCGGGACACTTGGGATGTCTGTGCAGATTGAGTGAATAAGTGGCGGAAGAAAGTAGTTGCTCATGCAAAATGGTTTTTGAGACTCTCCATGTTTGATTTTCTTTTTTATACACATGACTATGCTGTCAAACTGTTGTATAAACGCAATATCACACAAGCAGCAGTGCGATATGGCTGTATAAGGGCACTCAGCCTGCGGCCTTGAGACAACACACGCCTCCCACCAGTGCCGATATAGAGCCATGATATTGCTCATATATTATATTAAAGGTACAGTGTGCAATTTTATCCACTAGAGGGATAAAAATCACAACAAAGGTGCACTTTGATGATAGCATGACTGAGTGTGGAATCATGGGAGTTGTCTTCATCATAGTACGAAACATTTGGAATAATGTCAGCAAACGTTATTTTTGTATTTTAATAAAATATGTATTTTCAAAACATATTTTAAGTTATATTCTTATATTTCCTATAATAATTTTTTTAAGAAGGACAAATGACTTGATTTGTGTTCATTACTGTGAGGCCCAAATTACCAATATCGTGAAAATGTCACTGAAGGCTTTTTTTAAAGCAATGCTAAAGTAAAAGGGAAACACCTGTAACTTTATCCACATTATTATACGTGTGGAATCCCAGAGAATGACACTTTTAATAGTTCTGCTAAAGCCATCTGGACCTGGACCCATGCAGGCGCTCAATGTGTATCTTTATATAAGCAGGACAGAGAATCTCTGAAAATACGAAAAAGGCCTGAAGAAGAAAACAGATGGGCTTCTGTGCTCGAGTTCAAATAACGTTTTGTTAATATTTCTAATATCTCTCTCCAAACATTTCTACATTACCTGCAACAGTTTGGAAGTTCATCCATATCTTAAAACAAGCTGTTTCCACTCCTATGGAAAATCATACGAAATCTTGTGAGCTGCATGTGGGATGAGTTTTAAGGGGTCATAGCTTGAAAAACTGAAGACAGTCTGATTATGACGTCTTCCACTTTGCAAAGAATGTACTTGATAGTTACAGTAAATCCACCCAATTATTACCCTGTGTTGTTACTGTTTGTGGTGTTATCCTGTGATGTTACTCTCTGTAGTGTTTCTGTGTGTTTTACTCTCTGTAGTGTTACTCTGTGGTGTTTCTATTTGGTGTTACTGAGTGGTGTTATTCTCTGTGGTGCTATTGTCTGGGGTTTTACCCTGTGATGTTACTGTCTGTGGTGTTACTGTATATGGTGTTAC
>CAIGQQ010038338.1:4217511-4229100 GCA_903798035.1 Danio albolineatus
TACTCTGTGTGGTTACTCTCTGTGGTGTTACTGTCTGTGGTGTTATTTTCTGGTATTACTGTCTGATTTTACTCTGTGTTGTTACTCTCTGTGGTGTTTCTCTGTGTTGTTACTGTATGTGGTGTTACTTTGTGGTGTTAATATCTGTGGTATTACCCTGTGGTGTTACTGTCTGTGGTGTTATCCTGTGATTTAAATGCATAGCAATCTACTTTATTATAAAACAAACACTCCAACTTCATTGCCATTGTTTTATCGTGACATTTTAGTCACAACGTCACGGTTTCCTGAAAGCTCTTATTAGCTGAGTCGGCTAACCCAGTGTTCATCAGCTATACAGGTGAACACATAAACAGTACAAACATTTGAGCTGCCTCTTCTATTTTGGCACCACCTTGGCCAAACAATGATCATAGGAGGTTAATATTTGGCCAAAACAACAACACCTCTGTGTTCGTTAACAGTTTGGGAGGGTATATTCGAGCTGGCCTCTATTACGTTTTATTATAGGAAACAGATGTTATATTAAAGCTTTTCTCTGGCGTATCGTCCGCTTCCACTCCTCCGAGCTCGTATTTCTTCAGCTCCCCTTAAAGACTCTTCAAACCGGTTCTGTTTGTACTACTGACTTGGACGTCGCTTGTGTTGCATTCATAGCATTTTAATTGAGCATTATTCAGTATGCAGGGTCGAGTTCTTTTTTAGTTCAGCAGTTTAACGTGCATCACTTGACATTCGCTTTCGCCGTCATGGCTGTTCGTAATTGATTGTTTGTTTGACAGCTGTTGTATTTTTTTGTTCCTCTTCCAGACTGAGAAAACGAGCATGTAATTCCTCACACAGGACCAGCTGGAGCCGTTTACAAATAAAGCCCGGTCCCGGAGAGAACGAGACTGAACGCCAGCACATCAGCTCAGATCACACTTACAGAAGGGATTTTACATGCTTAGAAAACAGATTGAATGGAGGGAAATGTCTGCTTGAATGTTTCAAACACCTTCAGTGAAAATAAAATGTCTGAGTTAATGCTCCATCGTGATTCAGTGTAATGGATATCATCCGTTCATACATTTTCCTCTGGCTTTGTCTCTATTTCAGATGTCGCCACAGCAGAATGAACCGCCAACTATTCCAGCATATGTTTTACACAGCGGATGCCCTTTCCAGCTGCAACCCAGTATTGGGAAACACCCATACACACCCACTATGGCCAATTTAGTTTATTCAATTCACCTGTAGCACATGTCTTTGGACTGTGGGGGAAACCGGAGCACACGGAGGAAACCCATGGCAACACCATACCTGTCAACATTGGGATGTGAAAATAAGGGATTCAGCAGGGAATGAATATAATTTATTTAGATTTTTTGTTTGTTTACATTAAATAACAGAGGTGTCACTTTAAAAATGCACACGTCTAACTATATACTGAAAGCATTCGATTGCTTTCCTAACGTTTATGCTCATTTAGGACAAAATTAGTTGTGTTTGAAAAAACCTCATCAAGATCGACATCTTTAGATGTTATTATTATTAATTATGTGTATATGTCTGTTCAAACACACACACGAAACCCAGTATCCACTTTCGCTCCGCTTCTAATCGTGTGTACAGAATCCGTTTGGGAAACAGCGTCTATTTATCACTATGGAGCGCGTCAGCTGACAGTCACGCACAGCTTTATGTTTTGAGGATTGCATAGGAGGAGCGACGGCACCTGTAATGAAAAGGAAGAGAATCCCGCCGTTTTTATGTTTATTCTAAAGTGTTTCATGCCCATGGGTTCATGCCTGAATAAAACGAAACCACAGAACTGGCTCACATTTAAGAGCAAGGGGCGCCCCCTGGTGGTTCGGCGGTATGGGTTGCGTATAGGGAGGATCGGCTCTTTAATGTTTATTGACATCCGTCGGAGAACGAATGAAAATACGGCAGAAATATGGGAAAACACCTTTATGGGATGATAGCGGGATAGAACTGTAAAATACGGGAGAATCCCGGGAAAAACGGGAGGGTTGACCGGCATGCAAATTGTTCCTCCAGGTGTTCCGGTTTCCCAAACAGTCCAAAGACATGCGCTGTAGATGGATTAAATAAGCTAAATTGGCTGTTGTGAATGTGTGTGAAAGAGTGTGCATGGGTTCATTCCGCTGTGGCGATCCCTGATGAATAAAGGGACTGAGCCCAAAAGAAAATTAATGAATGAATGATCACAAATGTTGTTCTGTAGAGTGTGTACTGTGTGTGTGTGTGTGCCGACAGAACCTGAAGTGACATCAGGAATCCCACATAATGAAGCAAATTATCAGAGAACAAAACAACGATGCCGTCTTCCATATTTACAGCAATAACATCACATTATTTTGATCTCAAACCTTTTAATTGGCACCTGTGTGACTAACAGCAGTTTGGTCGCACTTTATATTATGCTACAACTTTTGATGTTGAACAAACCACTAACTATGACTTTTATCTCAGTTAAGTACTAAAGTGCTTATTGATAGTTAGCAAGGTTGGACTTGGACAGTATGATGTCATTTCTTTTCCTGCTTTTCAACTGTCTGCTTATTTCCGTATGGACGGCTTTCCCACTGTTACCAGTTTGTCCAGTAGCTCGCCATGTACGTTGGCGGACTTGAGACGCAGAGAGAAGTCGACCGTGACGACGGGATTCGAGTCCAGTGAAGAACAGTTCCAGAAAGCAGATAAGTAAAACAACAGAAGCCAAAAATAAAATAAACAAGTAAATAACAGGGTGAGAATGTGGTAAAATCTACCTCCTGGGACGTATTTGGCGCTCTCCAGAAATGTATATAGGGGTACGTTTTCAGAATGAACCTGGGTTGTGTTTTTTAGTAAGGGCCAGGTTTTGGGATAGTGTTGGTGTCAGGCTAGAAAATACTGTTGTTACAGTATGAAAACAATGGAAACCTATGGAATGTCCATAGGTAAATAAATGTGTGTGTGTCTGTGAGTGTATGTGTATCCTGGTCTAAAATATGTCCCTACAAGGTCAAAAATTACTGAAAAACAGGAAAATGAGGAAAAAATCACATAAATAATTAGAAAAGTGCTTGTATAGAGACATGGGTTAGTATATATGACAACATTAGGGTGGTTTATGAGGACATGCCTTGTGTCCTTGTAATTCAAAACACTAAAAAATCATATAAATCTTATAACATTTAAATTTTGGCATGTTATCTGTGAGGCTTGGGTTTGGGAAGGGGTAGAGTAAGTAAGCTTTTACAGTAT
Source organism: Danio albolineatus (assembly GCA_903798035.1). NCBI lineage: Eukaryota > Metazoa > Chordata > Actinopteri > Cypriniformes > Danionidae > Danio > Danio albolineatus. Next base: position 4,220,767 of record CAIGQQ010038338.1, read on the forward strand.
AAAACACAATATGCCTACGGATTGCACTTGTGTCCTCATAAACCACATGTACAAGTGTGTGTGTGTCTGATTTTTATGGATTGTGTGTATTTGCATGTGAAGCAGGAGAGGGAGATACTGTAAAAATAGAAAGGACAGTACATTTATTACCCAAAGAGCTCCGCATGCTTGTGTTGCCAAAGAGATAAATAAGCATTTCATCATCTTTTAAAGAGCTTCATCCGCATGTATCTCTCATGGTGACCACTGCCAGATGGACGTTTGAACGCTGGTCTGATTTATCTGCCTTTATTTGACAAGAGGATTTAATGGGGCTGTCAAAGCTGGCAGTGTTACACTACGTTCATGTTAAGGTCATCATTAAAAAAAAAACATTGGGAGTAAAGGGTTTTGTTTCGTTTTGTTCTGGATTGCTTTTTTTTGAAAGCCGTTGGTTGGGTTTAGGGAAGTGGGTGGGTGGGTGGGTGGGTCGATCGATAAGATTTTGGTTGTGTTTAGGGAAGGGGGAGGGTGGGTCAGTCCGATCGGATGGTCAGTCAGCCGTTCAGTCGGCCTAAAACGGTCGGCCGACAGCGGCCTCTGGCGGGTTTACGCGAGAACGGCAGGCGCGAACGGCGCTCGCGAGAGACGCTTGAGATCTCAAAAAGCGTCCGCAGCGGCCTCTCGTGGACTCGCCAAAGCAAAAAGTGCAGAAAGACGTACCTGACGGGACGTATTCCGCGGCCTCCAGAAACGTACTCGGGACTACGTTCTCAGAATGAGCCTGGGTTGGCTTTCTTCTAGTGGTACGCGGAAGAATCGCTGAATAATAAAAGAATAAAATGAACACTTTTTTAACCCTTTAACGCGTACGATAACACCGTGATCAGACAGCATTGGCTGTTCCCTGAAGTGTACGAGTACACCGGAGTGCTTAGAATGTTTAGTTTAGTGCATCGCGTCATCATCAGATGTTAAAAAATTAATCTGTTTGGCACGGAGGAAGAGAAAGAGAAAGAGGTGCGCGGCGCTTGCGGAGGGTTTTGACCGCCTGGAGCTTCCATCATTTTTAAACACGCGATATCCTTACACTTAAACTGCCGATTTGTCTTTAAAGTAAGTATATTCACACTTGAAATCTCTTAAAAGTTGATTTTGTGGCATAGTTGATGAATATTTTTCTAATTTTGAGCATTTCCCGTCCACCATTAACAGTCCTCATTAGCTTTAGCGCATTTATTTCGTACTGTGATCAAAACTGACTGGAACTACCTGTGCGTTTCAACGAAAATAGTGCACACCCTCCAGCCAATCAGAATCAAGAACATCAACAGACCATGGAATTTATGCATTTAATCACTGGCTTTTCTGACACACACAGGCCTACTGTAAATTTCTAATTCAAATATGTAATTCCGAATCGTATCAAAATACAAGTTAACGTTTAGATTTCAAAGATATACAAATATACATGCAACATATATCTCAAAATTTATAAAAAAAAATGTGTAAATATACGTATATGACATATAGCCTATTCATCAGGTCCAAGCAACATTTCCAGGTTTTAATAAATAGGCTACTATACATTAATACTTTACAAGCACATCAGTTTTCTTTTTACTTTTTAAGAACACTGCCACTTTTAAATCACTTTTAAAAGCACATTTTAATTTACTTTTTTTTGTCTGCAAGCACAGTTAATGTTCAGACTATTTATATTGTTTAAGGTGGCTGACAATAATACATATTCTTAATAATAGGAATTCATTTGTCTCGTTTTTGAACTGTGCAGTGCTGTAGCTTCTTAATTATGCCTACTACGCTACTGTATTTCAATACTGGTCATTATGGTGGTACTTGGAGAGACATTTTTTTCTGAGGTGGTACTTGGTGAAAAAAGTTTGAGAACCACTGGGTTAAATAATGATGTGATTTGAAGCAGGTGATGTCAACAGGTGATTGTAATTATGATTTACAAAAGCAGCATCCAAGAAAGGTCTAGTCCTTTAGGAGCAAAGATGGGCTGAGGATCGCCAGTTGGCCAACAAATACCTGAGAAAATTATTGAAATGTTTAAAAACAATGTTCCTCAAAGAAAGAGAGGAAGACATGTGGATATTTCACCTTCAACAGTGCATAACATCATTAAAAGATTCAAGGAATCTGGAGAAATTTCAGTGCATGACGGACAAGAACGCAAGCCAAAGCTGAACTACCGTGATCCCTCAGGCGGCACTGCATCATGAATCCTCATTCATCTATAAGCGATATCACCACATGGGCTCAGGACTACTTTGGCAAACCTTTGTCAAGTACTACAATATGTAAATACGTCCACAAATGCCAGTTAAAATTGTACTGTGTCAAAATGAAGCCCTATGTTAACAGTGTCCAGAAGCACAGACAACTTTTCTTGGGCTTGGAGGCATCTTGGACGGACCGTCACACACTGGAAACATATAGTGTGGTCAGATGAATTCAAAAGTCCACACTTAGATAATGCTCAACTATGATAGCAGGTTTGGCATGCTGTCCCGGGAGAGAACCCTGAGCTCGGAGATAGATGAGCCCAAGGTTCCCGTCCGGTCAATGAGCATTAGGAGGGATACGAGATCAGGTGTTTCTCGAGTGCCCCCCTTTTACTATATCTATTTGGTTCTGATGTGTTAAGTGCTTGTGACTTGTTACAATTTGTTTATGTGCATGTTTTTAGATTGTGGGAGGAAACCGGAGAACCCGGGGAAAACCCACGCAAACACGGGGAGAACACGCAAACTCCACGCAGGGAGTGCCAGCTGGCTCGATAAAAACCTAAGCCTGTGGCCTCCTTACTGCGAGGCAGCGGCGCTACCCGCTGAGCCACCGTGTTGCCCGATCATGGAAAGACAGAGAAGTGGGGAATGGGTGAGGGGGGTTTCCGGAAACGAAGATGTGGAATGAAGTTTAGGCAGGATATATATAGTAAGTTTAGGATGATCTGATAGGCTAGCTAATGATTAGCAATGGAAATCAGCTGAAGTCAATCATATCACGTGCTCCTCTCGAAATTAGTTTGTGAAACTTCACTTAGTGTTTCAGATATCGTTTGGGAGAAATGGACGCTGTGTGCTCTGGACCAAAAAAGATAAGCATCATCCAGACTGTTACCAGTAACAAGTCCAAAAGCCATGGTCTGTCAAGGTCAAGTGCCCTTGGCAAAGGTAACTTGCACTTATTTGATGGCACCATTAATGCTGAAAGAACATAAAGATTTTTTTGAGTACAATATGCTGCCTTCTTTTTATGGACACCCATTCATATTTTAACAAGACATTGCAAAACCACATTCTGCACATAAGTTCTACGGAGCAAGATACAGTTTCTTGACTGGCCTGCCTGTAGTCCTGACCTGCCTCCAATAGAGAATTTATCAGTATTAGTCGTTCAGTCAGTCGACAGTGGCCTCTCTTGGATTTACACGAGAACAGCAGGACAAATGGCACTCGCAAGAGAAGTTTGAGATCTCAAAAAGCATACACAGTGGCCTCTGGCAGATTCAAGAAAACAAAAACTACATCCTGGGACATATTGGGCGCTCTCCAGAAATGTATTTAGAGCTGTAATTATTTATTGTATGCAGGTCAAACTCTGACATTTCAACATTTTCTCTGACATTTTTTACTTTAGCAGTCAAGAAGCAACCTTACTACTGTATTACTTGGTTGCAAATAGGTGGATTGCTTCCTTTTTTGCTAGATTTATTTGCGTGCAAGGGTAAAAAAAAACAAAAAAAATCATGCAGTGAGTTTCAGCCCCAAGGTTAAATGCTTTCTTCATATATCTAACCTCAAGTAATATGAGTAATGCTTGCTGTACCCCAAATAATGAAACATTTATATGTTAAATGAGATTTTCACGGTGGCGTAGTGAGGACACGTTCGCCTCACAGCAAAAATGTCGCTGGTTCGAACCCCAGCTGGGTCAGTTGGCATATCTTTTTGGAGTTTGCATGTTCTCCCCAAGGTTGCGTGGGTTTCCTCCGGGTGCTCCGGTTTCCCCCACAAGTCCAAAGACATGTGGTACAGGTGAATTGGGTAAGCTAAATTGTCTGTGAATGAGTGTGTATGGATGTTTCCCAGAGATGGGTTGCAGCTGGAATGGCATCCGCTGTGTAAAACATATGCTGGATAAGTTGGCGGTTCCTTCCGCTGTGGCGACCCCGGATTAATAAAGGGAATAAGCCGACAAGAAAATGAATGAATGAATGAATGAGATTTTCTATCAATTATGTAGTACAGTGGTTCTCAACTGGTTTGGCCATGGGACCCACATTTTTACATGGTCATAAAGCCGCGACCCAAATTTTTAGGAACTATATTTTAATTTTTTGGAATTATAATAAATTAATTTGTATTTATTTGTTAACATACACAAGTAGTGACAGATAAATCAAAAGAAAATCACCAAGACTTACAAATAAACAATTTTTTTATTGATTTCATTGGACAAAATGTATCAAATTATACAAATATTACAAAGTACAATTGCGCATTTCAAAAAAAAGTCTGGTATACGCATTTCAAAATAAAAGTCCAGTATGAGCATTTCAAAATAAAAGTCCGGTATAAGCAAAATAAGTAAAAAATTAATGTTTTACACACACTCCGCGACCCACTAAAAATGCGACCCACCAGTTGAGAAACACTGATGTAGTACATTTCCAGGGCAGCAAAGTAAAACTACTTAATCCCTACATGGATGTTTTCTAAATGGACGTTCACGGTCTATAAATGAGCTATCATCTGGCAAACGAGCAGCGCAGGTCGAATGTTTTTCCAGCTCCAAACACTCCTGAAGACACCAATCATTCAGAAAGAGAAGTCAGGAGGCTCGTGACTTACAGTACGCTCGTGTTTGATGCACTTTAATATTCTATACATCACCGTTCTGGCATCCTCAGTTTCCTATAAATCATGCCTGGATCAACATGAGAGATGTTTACGGCACATGGGACTGATTAAACACAGGCATATCACTCAGTCTGAAGTTGACATTAGCACTTCAAGTGCAGGGCGCAATTCCCGATTCACAAACACAGCTTCTTGGCTTCTGTGCTCTCACCGATGTTTAATTGGGCTCAGTAAATTTCATTATTATTTAATTTCTTTGCTTTGGTGACGGCAGTATTAACATGCCAGCCTATGTGTGCATTATTTAGAAGTAACACCATGTCCTAACTACACACTATGTGGCGACATGCGATAAAAGGTATCTTTTTCATGTTCAATTATTCATTTTCTTTTCGGCTTAGTCCCTTTATTAATCAGGGGTCGCCACAGCAGAATGAACCGCCCTTTGTCATGTTAAAACAAGTTTTTGTCCTAACCATCTGCAAGAGCGTTGCGCAAAATTTCTTTTTTGGAAACAGCTTCTATTTCTGTGACGTCATGGCTGAACAACAGCATAAACTACTGTGACAATGATCCCCTCAGGTACTGATTATGTGCTTTATTCAGTGCTAAATGCTACGTTTTTGACTCTTTTAAAGCATACAAATAACATTAATATGTTTGCAGATATTTAAGAAACATGCCAAGTGAACATGTTTATCTGAAAAAACAATACTGAAATCAGATATTCTGCTTTGTAAATGTGCATTACGTGCTGGAACGGCTGTCCAATACCATTCGTCAGTTGAATATTTATTAATTCGATTATAACCCTACCATTTTTTTGGCAGTGCGGTGGCTGGTATTTAAAAAATGTTTAAAAATGTTTCTGTTTTGGGAGTCACGGTGGCGCAGTGGGTAGCACGTTTGCCTCACATCAAGAAGGTCGCTGGTTCGAGCCTCAGCTCAGTCAGTTGGCATTTCTGTGTGGAGTTTGTATGTTCTCTCCGTGTTGGCGTGGGTTTCCTCCAGGTGCTCCGGTTTTCCCCCACAGTCCAAAGACATGCGGCATACAGTAGGTGAATTGGGTAAGCTAAATTGTGTGTATGAGTGTGTATGGATGTTTCCCAGTGATTGGTTGCAGCCGGAAGGGCATCCACTGCGTAAAACATATGCTGGATAAGTTGGTTGTTCATTCCGCTGTGGTGACCCCTGATTAATAAAGGGACTAAGACGAAAAGAAAATGAATGAATGAATGTTTCTGTTTTGTCATGTTGTGTTTAGTGCAGACAGCCAAATAAAACTTTCACAATGTATTTTAATATATATTCATGTTTTTCTGATCACATAAATTGACCAAATACACATAATATTCATTAATAAATAAAAAAACGACAGAATAATTTGTGTTTTGTTGCATATTTGTGACAGTCAATACAAGTTGTTTGTGTTAACTTGTATTTCTGTTACCAAGTGAAACTTAAACATACTTTAGTTTTCTGATATAATAATATATAATCATACAAAAATATTAAATAATATTCTTGGCCTACGCTTTTGGCTATATTTGAGGAATTGATAACGAAGAATTCATCACCACCAGGAAAATAAAGATTATGGAGAGTTCTGGAGAATAAAAACGGATGCATACCACATACATTAACCTAACTATTTAATAAGATTCTACATCAAATCATGGCAGAGATGTCATGCTAATTGATAAAGGTGTTCTTAGTTTAATTTACATTAAATTTACTCATTTTGCAACATACAACTTACAGCGACTTACAAGTGAGGAGAAAAGAAACACTTCAAATCATCAGAGATCATCACTTCTACACCATCATTTGTTAACTTAATTTATTTCAATTTGTATTAATTTATTTTATTTCATGTTTTGATCCATTGTTTTATTTTATTATAATTTAACTTAATTTTTTATTTTATTTTGTGAACATGTTTGGTCTAAAACTGCTATCAGCAAGCCTTGAGTATATAAAGGTTAGCATTTATACTTATACTTATACTTAAAAAAAATGACATCATCACTGAATCTTCGTGTTCGGATGTTCTCAGAAGTTGGAAAAGCGTCCAAAATAACCCTGAACTTTCCTTCTTACTATTGATTTATATCAGTTAGAGCTCATCCACAAGGACGGCACACATCTACATGTATCTGCCTGTCCGGAAAACAGATGAAGATCTCGGCCAACAGTTACATCAGCGTGAGCCGCTCTGAAACAAGCGTTTGGATCCGCTGGTGACTGCATTAAAGCAAAATACTTGCATAGTCAAGCTCAGAGCCTGAGGTGCTCAATCCAGCTGGTTCAGAGCTGTAGGGATGAGAAAAAGGCTTTTTTTTCTCCCCTGCAGGACTGTAGAGTGCAATGCTATGTGACATGTAGAGACAGGGATGGCTCTGTTTGGGATGAAGGAACTGATTTCTGAAGAGATGAGTGAGCTGTTGACACTGTTTAGGCCAAAACTCTTCGTTGAATTTAGTCCAGCGTTGCAGAGACTCTCCACTGTCAGGGAGAGAATAACAGATACAGAGGAACACTCCACTGTTTTTTGAGAAACAGGCTTATTTTTACAACCTCCTTGAGTTAGACAGTTGAGTTTAATTAGACCATTAGCATCTTGCTCTAAAAATTCTAAATTCCTCTTTAAAGCGTGACTGTTCTGTACTTATATTGTGTACTAAATGACAAAAAATCTAAATAATTGGCAGATTTTTGAGAAAAACAGACTTTGTTCCAGGTTTGGTAAGGGAAATGTTAGCTTAGCTTAGCTTAGCATAGATCATTGAATCAGGTTAGACCATTAGCATCTCACTACAAGAATGTAAAAAAGATTTTTAAAGCTTGACCATTTCTGTCGTTACATTGTGTACTAAATGACTTAATTGCCAAATATTTGCTAGATTTTTGAGAAAAAAATAACCTTTTTCCAGGTCTGGTGAGAGCACTTTCAGTTTAGATTAACATAGATTAGCATAGATTAACATAGACCATTAGCATCTAGCTCCAAAAAAAATCTAAATTCCAGTTCAAAGTTAGACCTTTGTGTTCTACATGACTTAATTTCCAAAAAAAAAAAAAAACAAGATTTTTGAGAAACATTGACCTTTTTCTGGGTCTTACAAGAGCATATTTAACTTAGCTTAGCATAGATCATTGAATCAGATTAGACTATTAGCATCTCATTCCAAAAATTCAAAATTCTTGTTTAAAGCTTGACCATTTCTGTAGTTACATTGTGTACTAAATGACTCAGTTGCCAAAAATTGGCAAGATTTTTGAGAGAAAAAAATGATGGTGAGAACACTTTTAGCTTAGCTTAGCTTAGCATAGATCATTGAATCAGATTAGACCATTAGCATCTCACTACAAAAAATCTAAATTCCGGTTTAAAGTTAGACCATTGTGTACTACATGACTTAATTTCCAAAAAGTGAAGAGATTTTTGAGAAACATTGACCTT
>CAIGQQ010038338.1:4239572-4263959 GCA_903798035.1 Danio albolineatus
ACTATCTTTGGTGTCAGTTTCTATGGTGTTATTATCTGTGGTGTTACGGTCTTTGGTGTTACTATCTGTGGTTTTACTGCCTTTGTTGTTATTTTCTATAGTGTTATTATTTGTGGCGTTACTGTCTGTAGTGTTACTGTTTTGGTGTAACTGTCTGTGGTATTAGTCTCTGTGGTGTTATTATCTGTGGTTTTACTGTCTGTGGTATTAGTTTCTTTGGTGTTACTACCTGTAGTGTTACTGTCTTTGGTGTTAGTCTTTATAGTGTTACTCTCTGTGGTGTTACTGTTACTTGTAGCTTTACTGTCTTTGGTGTTAGTCTCTTCGGTGGTGTTACTGTCTTTGGTGTTACTGTCTGTGGTGCTACTGTCGTTGGTATTACTCTTTGTGGTGTTACTGTCTGTGATGTTACTATCTATGGTGTTACTGTATGTGGTGTTACTGTCTTTGGTGTCACTGTCTGGCGTGTTAATGAGTTTAGTGTTAGTCTCTATGGAGTTATTATCTGTAACAATACTGTCTGTGGTGTTACTGACTTTGGTGTTACTCTTTGTGGAGTTACTGACTCAGGTGTTACAGAGACACAGCATACCTCACTGGCTGAGCATTATTCGAGATAAGTGCAAGGAGGAAAGGCCCATGTAAATGAAACAAGCACATTAAGAGCCCACACTTGATAATGGTCCTTTTCTCGCTGTATCTATATATCCCTCAACTTCTTTTGTGTTCTGGTAAAGGTAAATATACATGGTTCCAGTCCTCACTGCAGGTGATGTGTTGTTCTCTGTAGTGTAACTATCTGTAGTGTGTTTCTGTCTGTGGTGTCACTGTTTGTGGATCTATCTTTGGTGTTAGTTACTGTGGTGTTACTGTCTTTGGTGTTATAGAAACATGGCATACCTCACTGACTGAGCTTCATTAGAGATAAGCATGAGGAGGAAAGAAGCCCATGTAAATAAAACACACATTAATGGCCCTTACTTGATAATGGTCCTTTTAATGTCACAGAAGCAGCTGGAATAAATGGCAGGTGAAAAGTGTTTGTTTTTTCACCTTCCTTTATGTTTCTGGTAAAGATGAAAGTGCACACCGATCCGGCACTCACTGCAGGTTATTTGCTCCATAACATGAGGACATTCCCCTGAAAATGTGAAAAGGTCAGAGTAATCATTGGACCTTCGGCTGATTTATGGACAGTGCTTGATATTAACCACAGTACACTGGACTGGTAAACAAAGATGCCAGTTTGTTTCAGTGGACTGTCTTTTGAAGACATGGGGTTGTGTAAAATGGATAATTAAAATATGAGTATGAATTTAAGGTCACACTTTATTTTGATGGTCCGTTTGTTGAATCTAAGTTACATTGCAACTAATTCTCATTAGATTATAAGTAGACTGTTGGGTTGGGGTTAGGGGTTAGTGTTAGTGTAAGTTGACATGTACTTGCAAAGTTTCTTATAGTCAGTTAAATGTGTGTTGAATGTCAGTATCACCAGATATTAAGTAGACAGTCTACTAATACTCAAATGGACCATCGAAATAAAGTGTTACCGAATTTAATAACATTAAAGTGATATCTCATAAGGTTGTGTGCTAAGACTTTGCCCAATCCACTAAAAGCACTCAAAGGTGATATAACATGAGAATACACTCACCGGCCACTTTATTAGGTACATCTAACCTTAGTACCATCTTGACATCTTAGTACCAGGTTGAACCCCCTTTTGCCTTCAGAACTGCCTTAATTATTTGTGGCCTAGTTTAATCAAGGTACTTGGAAATATTCCTCAGATCTTTTGGTCCATATTGAGATGATAGCATCACGCAGTTGCTGCAGATTTGTCGGCTGCACATCCATGATGAGAATCTCCCGTTCCACCACATCAAAAAAGTACTCCATTGGATTGAGTTCTGGTGACTGTGGAGGCCATTTAAGTACAGTGAACTCATTGTCATGTTCAAGAAACCAGTCTGAGATGATTCGCGCTTTATGACATGGCGTGTTATCCTTCTGGAAGTAGCCATCAGAAGATGGGTACACTGGTGTAATAAAGGGATGGACATGGTCAGCAACAATACTCATGTGGGCTGTGGCATTGACACAATGCTCGATTGATGCTACTGGGCCCAAAGTATGCCAAGAAAATATCCCCCACACCACCACCAGTAGACTGAACCGTTGATACAAGGCAGGATGGATTCATGCTTTCATGTTTTTGATGCCAAATTCTGACCTTACCATCCGAATGTCACAGCAGAAATCGAGACTCATCAGACCAGGCGACGTTTCTCCAATCTTCTACTGTGCAATTTTGGTGAGCCAGTGCGAATTGTAGCCTCAGTTTCCTGTTCTGAGCTGACAGGAGTGGCACCCGCTGCTGCTGTAGCCCATCTGCCTCAAGGTTGGACGTGTTGTGCGTTCAGTGATGCTCTTCTGCATACCTCGGTTGTAATGAGTGGTTATTTGAGTTACTGTTGCCTTTTCTATCAGCTGGAACCAGTCTACCATTATCTTCTGACCTCTGGCATCAGCAAGGCATTTGTGCCCAATGGGCCGTTTTCACATTTCCGAGCATCATAAGCATCATAGTTGGTAAACTTAGATAGCGGTGAATGGGAAAGTACCACAAATACATTTATTTACATTCCTGTTCTCTCAAATCGTAAACTCCTCAATATTTTTATCACGATTGTAAAAAAAAAAGAGACTGATTACAGCAGCCTGAAGTGAGACACTTTGCGTTAGCGTAATTAGTTTATTTAATTTGTTGTAATTTGATGCAAATATATTAGAAAACAAAGTATAGCTCCATAAATGTACATACGTTTAAAAAAATCTAAACAATAAAAACGTTCAAGGATTTAAGATGCTAGCGCCACGGTGGCATAGTGGGTAGAAGGTTCACCTCACAGCAAGAAGGTCGCTGGTTCGAGCCTCGGCTGGGTCAGTTGGCATTTCTGTGTGGAGTTTGCATGTTCTTCCCGTGGTCGCGTGGGTTTCCTCCGGGTGCTCCGGTTTCCCCCACAAGTCCAAAGACATGTGGTATAGGTGAATTGGGTAGGCTAAATTGCCCTTAGTGTATGAGTGTGAATGAGTGTGTATGGATATATCCCAGAGATGGGTTGTAGCTAGAAGGGCATCCGCTGTGTAAAACACATGCTGGATAAGTTGGTGGTTCATTCCGCGGTGGCGACCCCAGATTAATAAGTGGGGTTTATTTATAAACTAAATTTCGAGAGGATCACGTGATTGAACACAGCTGGTACCACATCAGCTCTGCACAATACACCAAAGAGATGAATCCTGATACACTATAAATTACCAGAGCTTTCTACTCCAGTCATCTTCGTCTTGAAGAATCCCCCCTTCCACCCCAACTCCTCCCCTTCTCTGACAGGCGGCACGGCGGCCCAGTGGTTAGCACTGTCGCCTCACAGCAAGAACGCCGCTGGTTCAGCCTCTCCCCGAGCTAGTCGCGTTTCTCTGCGGAGTTTGCATGTTCTCCTCGTGCTCGCGTGGGTTTTCCCCGGGTCTTCCGGTTTCCTCCCGCCGTCCAAAAACATACAAGTAAATCGACTGCTTTAAACAGCCACTTAAGGCAATTCTAGTCAGACATATCTCAGCACGTTCACAAGCGGGGGGAGTTCTCGAGACTTACCTGAGCTCAAACTCTCCTCTCGCCCTTTAAACGGGAGGGAGCCCCGGGCTCAAGGATATTCTGAGCTCAGGGCTCTCTCCCGGGACAGCATGCCAAATACGCTTAATTATCAAGCATCAGCTAAGTGTGAACTCTTGAAAGGGACTAAGCAGTAAAGAAGATGAACGAATGAATGATTTAAGATGCTAATGACAACAGTGTTAAACATGCCATCAATGCCAAGTGAAAAGCGTCCATATGATGACACCTTAAGAAACAAAATGTATACATAATGGTCCATGCAAAACTAGATAAAGGTAACCAGTTTTTTTCTTCTTCTTCTTTTTATATTCAACTTGAAAAGCACTGTTCAACTTCACGTAACACCTCGTTACGATGTAGAAACTTTGAACAGGATACTTCACCGGTGATGTCATGAAAGACAAAGACACAAAAGACTACCGTCATATAAACAACAGCCTTTAACTTATTCCTGAGCTGAGAAAAGAACAAACACAAGTCCCCTTCGCTGGCGGCCAGAGACATCCAAATGTTTTCAAGAGCACGACTGTTGTGTTGCCACGTGTGATTAAACAGCCACAATGTCCAACTTTAATCGGCATGAAGTCAGATTAGCAACAAACACATGAGGATTAGATGTAGACGACGGATAAGACTGTTTATTGAGTTTGCTGAGTGCATATTGCTTGAGTTTAGATTGATCCGATTCCCAGGTTTTCACTCATGGCTCTCCCTGTATATTTATTCGTCTGTCAGTGGATGAAGTGGCACTGGATGTGCTTTCCAAGCTTGAGGAGTTTCCAGGAAAGAATATTACTTTCAGTTCACCGGATACCATTGTAAAGAACTAAACGGATGTAATTTTGTTATGTAATGATGCTGATAGACCCTTGTTTGTTCTGTTGAGGGTATAAAACTATCTATGGCACATCTAATCATATCTGACTCTGCTCATTTGCTTTATTTAGCAGTCCAGCTTGAGTTATTTCCAATTGTCTGAACTCTGTTGTTTACAGTTTCACCAAACTTTGCATGCATGTTCTGAGGTTAGTTGAATTATTTTGTAATTTTGGCATGAATTGGACAACACAGGCTCATTCTGAGAACGTGGTCCTGAGTACATTTCTGGAGGCCACGGAATATGTCCCGTCAGGTACGTCTTTTTGCATTTTTTGTTTTCGGAAATCCACGAGAGGCCGCTGCGGATGCTTTTTGAGATCTCAAATGTCTCTCGCGAGTGCCGTTCACGCCTGCTGTTCTTGCGTAAACACACCAGAGGCCGCTGTCGGCTGACTGTTTGGCTGGCTGACTGAACGATTGACCGGCCATCCGATCGACTGACCCACCCTACCCCTTCCCTAAACCCAACCAAAATTGTATTGATTGACTCACACACACTCAACCCAACCAACAACTTTCAAAAAAGCAACCCGGAATAAAATAAAAGCCCTCGTCTCATTTTTACCACACTTTTAGACCACATTCTCACCCTGTTATTTACTGGTTTGTTTCATTATTTGGATTCTGTTGTCGTCTTACCTGCTTTCTGAAAGCGCTCCTCACCGGACTCGAACCTCGTCGTTGTGGTCAACTCCTCTCTGCGTGTTGAGTCCGCCGACGAACACGGCGAGCTAACGGGACAAACTGGCTGACCCAGCCAAGACTTGAAACAGCAACCTTCTTGCTGTGAGGCGATTGTGCTACCCACTACACCACCGTGACACCCTATTGTTACTATTATTAATATTATTATTATTATCCTTTTAACCAAAGTCAATCCATTTCATCTTTACAGCCTCATCTCATTTCGTCGGAATAAGTCATTTTAGACTATATATAGTAATAGTTGTAGAAAACATCAATATTGGATTTTTTATTTTTTACTTTGTAGTTGTTGTCTTAGCATAGCACTGCAATAGATTAATTCATTCATTCATTCATTTTCTTTTCGGCTTAGTCCCTTTATTAATCTGGGGTCGCCACAGCGGAATGAACTGCCTCCTTTGCAGCACATTATGCAGTGGATGCCCTTTCAGCAGCAACCCATCACTGGGAAACATCCATACACACACATTCCCTACAGACAATTTAGCTTACCCAATTCACCTATACCACATGTCTTTGGACTTTGGGGTAACACTTTATTTTGATGGTCCTTCTGAGTATTAGTAGACTGTCGGCTTAATATCTGTTTAAAGCTGTTTAATATCTGATACTGACATTCAACAGACGTTTAACTGACTATAAGAAACTTTGCAAGTACATGTCAACTTACCCCTAACCCTAACTCCAACCTAACAGTCTCCTTATAATCCAATTAACTTAAACTCAACAAACGGACCAAGTGTGACCGACTTTGGACCTTTGGACACCCGGAGGAAACCCACGCCAACACAGGGAGAAACTCCACACAGAAATGCCAACTGACCCAGCTGAGGCTCGAACCAGTGACCATCATGCTGTGAGGTGATTGAAGTCACTGCGCCACCCAGATTAATTAATATAATTAATAATATGCTTCAAAGACTAAAGTATTTACTATAAACTGTAGTTTTTCATGTGAGAAACCAATCCTTGAGTTGGTTTCAGCAGCTTTTTAAAACTAGTTTAAATCCTAATTAAGGTCTCGGCTTTATAATGCTACTTTCATTTTCATCCTTATTTGATATAAGGGTCCAAGTTTATTCTTACTAAGACTCTGTTTGATGTCACCAGTTATGTCATGCTAAAGACACGTGCCGCTTTTGAATTTGAAGATATTTTCAGTGAACCACAAATTTGAGTCTGATCCTCGCATTGGGTCACCGTTTATTATTTGAGAGGATCATCTGATGCTCCACAGCTGCTGGTCACGTCCAGTTTTACTGCAGGCACAAGAGCAGCTCAAGACATTCTGCTGAACATCTGCTTCAGTTTTCGACTGAAGAAAGAAAAGCATACAACTTCTAAATGACATAATGTGGGTGAACAATTACAGAACCGAACTGTTGCTTTAAGGCAGTATCGCTTAAATTCAAAGCAACTGGGACAATTGCTTTATCTGCAGGCGCCCCAGTTTCTGTCACTTTCACAGTAAATCGCTTTCAGTTCTTATGAAAATATAGGCAAAAGAAGGCCAGGTCAGGCAAACAGAACAATTTGTTGAACTTTCACGCCTTTTATTTTTAAAATCTGAATAAAGTCTGACAGTAAATGATATTAAATACTGTAGTGTTTTAAAACATACTATAGTAAAGTGGGTAACACTTTACAACAACAGTACAAGAATAATGATGTGTTAATATGTAAACTAAACATTATAATGAACTAATCATGACTTAATGCATGCGCTAATCATGAACTAACTTTAACTACAATCGTGAGTCACATGAGTTTTGAGAATTCTTGGTATATGATTGTTAATTAATGTAATAATTACCACATTATTTTATGATTAATGATGTATAATTATATTGTGACTTTACTTGGAGGTGCACATCATCATTAACCAACTCTTAAAGAGCCCCTATTATATTAAAAAGGGTCATATTTTGGTTTTGGGGGTCTCCAACAGCAGGCTGATATGCATGCATGGTCAAAAAACACTTTCATTGTCTTATAATATGCATTTATTTTTACCTCACTAATGATTGATTAATGATGATTAATGATTAATATGATTAATAAAGGGACAAAGCCGAAAAGAAAATGAATGAATAAATGAATGTTTCATTATTTTTTAAACTATGGTAAGCTTGTTAAGAACACACCTTGACAATAGAAATGTCAGGGCAGGACTGTTTTACAAACACTCCCAGTGAAACATACTATAGTTATTACACATTTTTGAAATATACTTTGGTAAATTATTTGAATTAATATGTTGTGGTTTAATTGTAACCAACAACTTTAGTAATTTAAACATTACACAATATAGTAACTTTTCTACAACTAAAGGGTATATCATATACACCACAGTCTACTGTAGTAAAAACTAAAGTGTATGTATTACTGTTTATCAGTTTACTATTGGTAATACTACAGTACGCTTATGCATTCATTAACTTAGTGTTGTAAATGCTTATACAATATTACACACTTTATAGAAATTACTGTACTATAAATTACACTTTACCATAAAATTAGTATAGTATTTTATTATTATTATTAGCTATATTTAAATAGTATTTAGTGGTGAAAACCACAGGTACTGTTAATCAATATATATGTAACTAAAAACCCCTTTCACACATCAATACCGGAAAATTACCAGAACGACTTTACCGGTAAATTTAAAAAAGTGCTGTTTTATATACATCTCGATGTGCGAAAGTGTTTCTCCATATGTTTTCATCGAAGTTGTTCACAATACTTATCCATTCACAGAATTTGTAATTTATTCAGATGTGTAAACATTTAGCTGTGGTTCACGCTTCTGCCTTTGGATGTCTCTGGGACAAAGCAGCTGCATGAATGCTAAAGCTTTAAATAAAAGTGAAGCCATCAACAAAAGTCTGACCTCTTCTATATTTACAAATACAAGCGCGGCTGTTTACAGCTCATTTCTGGTTAATGATGTCAGAATTTACTGGTATATTGGCATGGATGTGTGAATGGTCTTTTCTGGAAAAATTCTGGAACGTTCTCGTCTGTGTAAAAAAAAAAAGCGTTTTTTTTTTTTTTTTTTATTTACCGGTAAAGTCATTCCGGTAATTTTCTGGACATTTTTCGGCAGTACTGTGCGAAAAGGGGCTTTAGAAACATTATCTAACTAACATCTAGCAGCTAAATGTGTCTGGAAAAATATTCAAAAGCTTTAATTTTCATAAACAGCGCAGAAGTGAACGCGTCTGAATGTTCTCATTGGCTGGAGTAGACGTCCCATGTCAGCACGTTCTAATTGTGAACAAACACTTTCTGGCAATTTTCCTTCTGTGTTCACATGGAGCAGCATTCCGGCAAATTACCGGCAATGTAACCTCTCTTTCTGGAAAATTGCCAGAACGAACTTACCGTTTTTTGTTTTTTCCAAAAAGGGCTGGTTCACATATACTGTACAGATTTTTCCAAAAAATTACTGGCAATCTTCCGGAAAAAACTGTATGTGTGAAAGGGGCTAATATCCCAATAAAAATGACAAATCACTATAAAATGTGGCAAAATCATTCCTTTGGTGGGGTTTTGCAGAAAAACAGTGGACCACAGTGATGTCGTGTGAAGATGCTTATCTGATTGAGATTGAATCAATGATGATGACAAGAAAAATCTGGCCTCAGTTCTGACAGACTGTTCTGTTGAATGAATTACACTGCTTTTGCAATCATGAAGGTTCAAGACAGACAGTCGGATCCATCAGATAAGATATAAAACCAGAAGCTATATACAACACAATATTTTCCGACATCTGGCCGAAGTGGCTAAAAAACTAAGAGAAACAGATTTTATTTATTTTTTTATGCATGTAAACATCAGTTTCTGTGAGTTTCCGTTTAACTTATGGGTTTATGGGCCTTGTCTTATTCAGCTAGTTCCTGCGGATAGGATTTCTTCCTTCAGATGAAGGGAAACCCAAAGGTTCAGACTTGCTGAAGTGACAACATTCCTGCAGACCAATAAAGGTCACACACACATCTGCTGCTTTGTAATATGTATTTCACACAATTTTGTGCCCAGATCTGCTGCATTTGTACCCTCTCTTGTTACACTGACAGAATTACGTTTGTTAATGTATGTTTATTTTAAATAATACCATGAGTTTTTTTTTATTTTTATTATTTTTTTTTTTTACAAAGATTGATTGTTTGTAGAAGTTAATTTAATCTGGCTGCTATACTCTGAAAAAAATGCTAAAAACACCAAAGCAAAACAATGTTTTTTGTTTGCAATCTAAGTTTTTAAGAGTGAGTTATTCAATCATTCAGTCAAAATACGGATTCATTCAGGTGCAGGAAAGTCTCTAAGAATGAGTTATTGAATCATTTACCTAATTATTTAAAAAGACTGATTCATTCAATGACAAGAACGTCTTAATGACTGAGTCACTGATTCATTACCTAAACAATTATTCCAAAACCCTGATTCATTTAAAGAAAGAGTATATGAACGAGTCATTGAATCATTCACTTAATCAATATTTCAAAAGACTGATTCATTCAGAAGAAAATCTTTATGAATGAGTCATTGAATCATTTACCTAAACAATTATTTCAAAACATTGAGTCATTCAAGGACAGGAAAGGCTTTAGAGTCAGTGATTAATTTATTTAAACAAATATATCAAAACCCTGATTCATTCAAAGACAAGAAAGACTAAATGGATGAGTCACTGAGTTATTCACTTAATCATATTTCAGAGCACTGATTCATTTAGGAGCAAGAAAAACTTTATGAATTAGTCACTGAATCATTTACCTAAACAAACATTTCAAAACACTGAGTCATTCAAGGAAAGGAAAGGCTTTATGACTGAGTCACTGATTCATTTATCTAAACAAGTATGTCAAAACCATGATTCATTCAAAGACAAGAAAGACTGGAGAAATGGAGAAATGGTCGTGTATATATATGTATATATATATAATTTAGAAGAAAGTCTTTATGAATAAGTCAAAGTATCATTCACTTAACTGATTATTTTAAAGCAATGATTGATTCAGTAACACACAATTCTTTATGGCAGAGTCATTGAATCATTCACTTAACTGATTAGTTCAAAACATTAACCATTAAACATATAATCTAATCTAATCTAATCTAATCTAATATAATATAATATAATATAATATAATATAATATAATATAATATAATATAATATAATATAACATATGGACAGGTTTGATAAATGGACCATATGCCCAGTGAATAAAAATATTTTTTGTTTTATTTTGTTTAGAGTTCATATAAGAAATACTGTATGCATGTCTATGGATAGTTGCTGACAGAGCAAAACAGAAGAGTAGCTGGCAAAAACGCAAGACATGTATGTTTTAGATTAAAGGCAATATCCAGAGATATGCGGTGGAATAATACCACATGCCATTTGATGCCTGAGAGAATATTAGTTTCAGATCATATTAATATCAGAGGAGTTTATGGATAACAGACAGGCTCCTCAGTTAAGACAAAAGAATTGAAAATGTAACACATGATTTGCTGCTTCAAAATTAGTTTTTATTATTAATAAAAAAACAAATGCATAACTTTTTAATGTAAACTGTCACAGTGCCATTTCAAAGGTATAATAATAATAATAATAATAATAATAATAATAATAATAATAATAATTATTATTATTATTATTATTATTATTATTATAAGGGACTAAGTCGAAAAGAAAATTAATGAATTATTAATATTATGCAAAAATGTATTCATTCATTTTCTTTTTCATTTGAATGTATTTATTCATTTCCAACACGGGAAGAACTGCCAACTGAAGAGTAGAACTGCCAACCAAGAAATGCCAACTGACCCAGCCGAGGCTCGAACCACGACCTTCTTGCCGTGAGGCGATTGTGCTACTCACAGCACCACCGTGGCACCCTAGAATGAATTCAGTTTAACAAAACTTACACCAAACTTACTTATTTTTATACTATATAATTAAAAAAATCTAAAAAAATTTAATCCCAAAATCATTAAGCAACTTTTTGGAACATATAATATAATATAATATAATATAATATAATATAATATAATATAATATAATATAATATAATATAATATAATATAATATAATATAATATAATATAATATAATATTTTATGGGCGCCACGGTGGCGTAGTGGGTAGCACTTTCCCCTGACAGCAAGAAGGTCGCTGGTTCGAGCCCCGGCTGGGTCAGTTGGCATTTCTGTGTGGAGTTTGCATGTTCTCCCCATGTTGGCGTGGGTTTCCTCCGGGTGCTCCGGTTTCTCCTCACAGTCCAAAGACATGTGGTATAGGTGAATTGGGTAGGCTGAATTATCCGTAGTGTATGAGTGTGTATGGATGTTTCCCAGAGATGGGCTGCAGCTGGAAGGGCATCCGCTGCGTAAAACATATGCTGGATAAGTTGGCGGTTCATTCCGCTGTGGCGACCCCAGATTAGTAAAGGGATTAAGCCGAAAAGAAAATGAATGAATGAATAATATAATATAATACCAAGTAGCATATAATATATATAAAACAGCATAGATTTCTGAAGGATCTGACAACAGATATAGTTTATAATGTTTTTCAATATAAAAAATGTTAATTTTAACAGTAAAAATATATCTGCTTTTGTATTTTTGACAATGTATATGACCCTTCTATCTATAAAATACATGGTCTTAACATGGTCTTAATATGGTCGCACTTTATTTTATGGTACAATTCTCAGTATTGACGATGCATTAGCTATGACTTTTAGCTCAGTAAACTGCTAATTTGCTGCGTATTAGTTATGAAACTAGTATATATTGGGTAGGATAAGGGATGTGGAATAAAATCATGCAAAATATGCACTTTAAAAGTAACCCACTTAAAAACAGCCAGGAGGAAATAGTGAGGATTGGTGCTTCTTACACTACAGACTGATTAAGGGCTACAGCTAGCATGCGACCCAAATGGGTGTTTGATTATGCTAATTAACGCCTGAAAGACGTCAAAACAAGATGTATGCGGGTCAGAGTGAGAAATCGTTTGCTCTGATCTGTATCTTAAACAATATCATTCGTAGTTAAAATAACAGATAATTTAAATGTCATTTGGGCACCCCTATTACGGTTCATACCATTGTGAATGCATATTCGCGCCAAGCAGCCAGAAGGAAAACACATTCATTCAGCAGTATGAAACCGGCAGATCTACAGACCTAACAGACTCTGTAAGTGTCCACAAGATAGTTTTCTTGTAAATAGGTGTTTGTATCTACATACAGTATATCCTAAACGTAAAGTGAAATTAGATATGTAGTTTGTTTAACAGACACCACCTCAAACATGGAAGTTAAACAGTATCAAATGCATGGTCATCTTTTTGGTGCAGGAATTCAAACCTGTCACCGTTTATTTCTATCAAATATAGGTCGTTTTTGAGATTCACGTATGAGCAAGTGAGTCAACCTTCCTCAGAAAATAGTGAAACCCTTTTTAACCCGTGTATTTTGTAGTAATGTTACTGTAAAAATACTTAAAATGTCTATGTCAGTGTTTTCAAACAATTTGATTTCACCAGTCACACAATTTCACATCTGTCACATCCATGGAGGAGAGGTGTCGCATCAAGCTTTTTCCTCATAAATGCAAAAATGTCGAATAAAATAAAATTAGTGTTTTTGTTCTATAGTGAGATGACTCTTATGCTTTTGATTAGCATTATTTCTCTTGGTTTAATTCACAGAATTTCTACACAGTGTGTTGTAAACACTTTTTTGGTCACATCCATTACGCATGTTTATTTTCCACATTTAAAATAGAAAAAGATTGATCATTTTCTGATCCCTTAACTCTGTGGTTAGTTGTTTGGAAAAATATAAACAGATGTCACAGTGTAACGTTAAAATATACTTTCCACAATGTCACATCCGTAATGCTGGAGTTGGTCCCATCTGCTGCAATAGTCAGATGTAGGTCAGAATACACTCAAAACACTGAAATCTTAAATAATTTTCAATCATTCATTTTCTTTTCGGCTTAGTCCCTTTGTTAATCTGGAGTCGCTACAGCGGAATGAACCGCCAATTTATCTAGCATATGTTTTACAAATAATAATATTATAAGATTGGCATTTTAAATTAGAAAATTTAGAATAAAGAAATGTTATTATCATCTGTCATTATTATTATTTTATTTTATCATTTTATTATTATTTTTTTAATTAAAAAACTGAAGCCTGTAGGCAATTAACAAACTGGCCAGCTTTCCTCAGTCCATTTGAATATTAAAAAAATGAAAACATAATTTAAAAAATAATTCAACAGAAGATAAAAAGCCTTAAAGCCTTCTTCAATTGGTTATTTTCATAATTTATGATAGCACAGAAGTCAAAAATTGACTAATATAGGGAACAAGTTCTGGATCTTGTATGTAAGCTTCTTTCGAATCACCCAAACCCCCGGTGGCTACAGGCCTGCTCGCTCAATTGTCAATGTATTATTTATTTGCACCCTGGATACAGCCCTTTTTTATTTATTTAATGCATGTAATTTAATGCAACCCGAAGTCTAGCGCAGAGTTTCGTAGTTCCTTACTGTCATATGTGTTGTTGTCATGATGAATGTGGGCTAGAGCTCGTCCTTCAACCACTGACAGTATAATAATTGTGCTCGTCTCTCATGGATGTGGCCTTGGTGTGCCTGGATGCATTGTGGGATCAGCCTGAGCAGGCTTTTATGACATGACGTTCTGTCTTTTCTGCAGGTGCCTGTGCTGAATCTCCGTCCTGTGGAGATTACGGGATGTACCTGCCATTGTGTCAGCTCGTCCCGGCCTTGAACACATCCTGACAGCCAAAGATCCGCGCTCATGATGGTAAAACACACCGCTGTCAGGTGCTCATGGCCACTGTGAGGTCTGATCAGGAGGGCTCATGTGAACTGAAGCCTTGGCTGTTTTTTCATCGAGCCAACTGGAGATGCGCAGGTGAACTCCTCTTATAACCTTTGCAAAACCATTACAGCTAAACTATATTCACGTACACAAAGAGAGCTTCTTTTTAGAGCATTGAAATTAATCAAGTTTTGATTTTGATTTAGGTCCCAATAATCATAATAATGAGCAAACCAATAATGTCATCAAGAAAACAAGATTATTAAGTCACATTTGAAAATTATTTTAGCAGTGTAACTCCTTATTCACACAGCTCAGAAAGGACTTAACTAACTAGCTTAAACCCCAAATCAGAAAAAAAATTGGGGCAATATGGAAAACGCAAATAAAGAAAAGTAATAGTGATTTGGAAATTTACTTTGACTTGTGTTTTATTGCAGATGATACAACAAACATTATTTAATGTGTTCCTCGTGATTTTTATTGTATGCAATGAAAAACAAGTCAAGTACAAGTCAAATGTACGATTTTGAAAAGGAGGCGTGGCACCAATCCCCACCCCTAAACCCAATCATCATCGAGGGATGAGCAAATCCTACTAAATTGTACGAATGAGATCATATGAATTCATACAAATTAACCACTAAAGCAAAAAGTTACGAATTGTCGTGGGATATCGTCGTTTGTCAGTTTAGCGCCAAAGTTGTTTGAATTCGTACGAATTCAGTCGTACGAAAATGTGCGATTCTAAAAGAGGCATGGCACCCAACCCCACCCCTAAACCCAACCCTCATTGGGGGATAAGCAGATTGTACTAAATTGTACAAATGAGATTGTATGAATTGATACAAATTAGCCACAGAGGCTTAGCTAATAAACAATATATCGAATTGCAATAAAATTGCTAATAGTAATAATTAATAATTCCTTACATTTATATAGCGCTTTCCTAGACACTCAAAGCGCTTTACACAATGCGGGGGATCTCCTCTTCCACCACCAGTGTGCAGCATCCACCTGGGTGACGCGTCGCCAATTACGCCAAATATGATATGGGGATGTTTAGGAGGCCATGATGTACAGAGGCCAATGGGCAGATCTGGCCAGGATGCCGGGGTTAAACCCCTACTCTTTTTCGAAGAACATCCTGGTATTTTTAACGACCACCGAGAGTCAGGACCTCGGTTTAATGTCGCATCCGAAAGACGGTGCTCACTGAGCAGTATAGAGTCCCCTTCACTATACTGGGCGTTAGGACCCACCCAGACTGCAGGTTGAGCGCCCCTGTTGGCCTCACTATCACCACTTCTGGCAGCAACCTAGTTTTCCCATGTGGTCTCGCATCCAGGTACTGACCGGGCACAGTCCCGCTTAGCTTCAGTGGGCGACCATGTGAGAGCTGCAGAGAGTCAATAACATTATGTCAATAACAATGATAAGCTCTGGACTTTTTACTCTATATTGGTCTAAGAGCCAATCACACAGCAGAAATATGGGAATCTAGAACAACAATGGGAATCTAGAAGTGTGTTAATATTACAGATGCACCGAATTTTCGGCCATCAAATATTATCGCCCACTGAAAATAGCTTATGTTATTTAATGGACCCTCTAATTTTTGTGGCTTCAGTCATTGTTGGGGTACTCTTTTAAATCTGGAAGCATTAACAACTGATATCGAAATATATATCGTTATCGTTCAATAAGGAAAATAATTAATCGAGATTGCGTTTTTGCCATATCGCCCAGCCCTATTAGCCGCTAAATCAAAAAGTTAAGAATTGTCGTGAGAAAGCATTGACTCTGCTGTCCAAGTGCCGTAAACCACAAACGCCGCCGTTTATCTGAAACATGTTTGACACAAACCTACGTTTCTCAAGAGGTCACAGATATCGGCAGCCACAGAACAAAAGAAAACGGTTCACTTCATGTTGCCGAATGATTACTGACAGATCATTATTCTGCATGTTTTGCTGGAGGAACTGAAATCTGCTCTTCATCCTCAGCATCATCCTCCAGCCAGCAGCCGTGGTGTTAAGTGGAAACACACGCGGCTGTGGAACTGGAGAGATGCGCATCTTCAGGCTTTGAAGCTCAGCTGTAAAACAGGCTCTGGATGAAGGCTAGCTGAGAGAGATGTACAGATGAAGTGAGAATTATTAGCCCTCCTGAGTTATTAGCCTCCCTGTATATTTTTTCCCAAATTTGTGTTTAACGGAGAGAAGATTTTTCTCACACATTTCTAAACATGATAGTTTTAGTAACTCATCTCTAATAACCAGGGTTCATACGGTCTTGGATAACCTGGGAAAGTCATGGAATTTTTCCAGGTCGGGAAAAGATTTGGAAAAACAGAAAAACCCATAAAGTTTTGTAAAAGTCATGGAAAACAGATTTCTGTATACTTGATTATAGGTTATTTACTTCTTTTCTGTCCTTGGCTAATCACAGACTCTCACATTATTAGTGCGGTGTCAGCATTATCTAAATCAATTTTATATAGATATAAATATGAATTTAAACTAAATAGATTGTTGCGTGTTTTTTGATATGCTGTAATAAATTTGAACTTGCATTGTTTTTCTTTTACCACATATACTGTATGTAGACATTGCATGAAACATTCATTCATTCATTCATTCAAATTCTTGGAAAAATCATGGAAGTCATGAAATCTTAGTAGTAAAAATGTGTATGAACCCTGAATAACTGAGTTATTTTATCTTTGCCATGATGACAGCACATAATATTTGACTAGATATTTTTCAAGGCACTAGTATTGAACTTGAAGTGACATTTTAAAGGCTTAAAGGTGCAGTAGGTGATCGTCTTCAGAAACATGTTTTGTTGTGCTGGTTGAAAGTCTCTTTACAGTCCAATAGTAGTGATTAAAACAAATGATCTGAATGTATTTATATGTATTTTTATATTCTGGGTGAGGCATAAGACTAAAAATTGTTCATTCAATTAAATATTGTTGGACCGACATCTCCCATAATTCTGATAAGTAGCCCAAACTCTCTGTCAGCAAATGCAGATTTGGGCTTCTGCACATCTGTTTACACAGAGCCACCATTAGCGTGTGCATGCATGCATGTGCGCCGCGCGTTGACGACACTTAAACAGAGATGCGCAGTGGTACAAATCTACATTTGCTGACAGACAGTTTGGGCTATTTATCAGAATTGTGGGAATTATCGGCTTGACAACATTTAACTGAATAAACATTTTTTAGTTTTATACCTCACCCAGAATATAAAAATACATATAAATATATTCAGATCATTTACTGTAATGACTACTGTTGGACTGTGAAGAGACTTTCAACCAGCACAACAAAAGATGTTTCTGAATACAATCACCTAATGCACCTTTAATCTCACAAATTTGTAGTCCATGAATGGCACTTAACTTGAACTTAAAGGTTGAAGAAACCCTGGAGTACTTTTTTTTGAGATTTTAACAGATTTGTGTGTGTTGTGCACCAGTAAAGACACCGCGTTAGCTTCTGTCAGCTTTAATTGAGGGGGAAAAGTTGTAATTATTTGGATAATTTTGAGCTTTTGTCAGCTAATTTTATCATCCGGGCTTAAAATAAGTTTTGGGGTGGATAAATATTGGTGACGTAGCACAAAACTGCAAGTGGAGTGATGACGTGTCGGTTTCTCATTATTATTCATAGCGGAGTTTTCTTCTATGAGAAGACCCTGCTTCTTAATTATTCATGACAGCACGTGCTTATCGAAGGCAGGGCAGACCTGCTAAGCTGTGATTCATTGACTGGGTGAGATCGGATCTGCGCGCAGCGGGTCGTGTGTTTGTTTCCGTGGTCCACAGGGTTTGTTGCATGTTTTTCCTGTGATTCTGTCAGGGCCGATACAGCAAAGCTGTTTGTTTGCAGCAAGCATATTTGTCAGGAGAGCTGTAGGAGAATTGGAGAATGGCGGACTTTGTGTTTTATCAGTTGAGTTCGTACAATCTATGGTTCGTTATTCAGACACATCGCCTATATCGGTTCGCACGTTTAAAATCCTCCAGATTACCAACAGGGTTAATGGTTGGAATAGTCAGGGCATAGACAAACTGTAGACTGCTATCCACTGTCTCTGCATTCATACCCCAGGATTGAGGAGGAGAGAAGTCCTCCTCATTTATAGTGTTTATATAAACACCATTATCTTTATGATGACCAAACTAATTGTGGTTATGAGTAAATAAAATTACGAATAACAAATGCAGCAGGACATTAAATTACTGTTTATTTGCATTTTAACTTTGTAAACTATAAAATTACGGGTCTCTTCATGGTTTGTCTTATTTTGTGGACCGACTGGGGGTTTCATGCCCCTTTAAAAACACTCTGAAAAGACAACAGCAATGATATAAGCTACATTTTTTTATCTGCAGAGTATAAAGTGGAGCAATTTTCAAAATGTAACGCACTAATTTCACATCTCTTTCAGGATTAATTATAATACTTCTTCTCACTTTTAAAGCCATTAACAATCTTGCTCCTCCATACATCACTAGTCTTGTTCATATCGCCACATATCTCAGGTCTTCTTCTTCCATTCACCTCACTGTTCCCCCTGTTCGCCTCGTCACCATGGGGAGCAGATCCTTCAGCCACTCTGCTTTGGATTTCACTTCCTCCTAATCCCCGTAATTTAGAGTCTCTTTCACAAATTAAATCGAAACTCAAAACATATCTGTTTAGAGCAGCCTACTCTCATTAGCTCAACTGCATTTTTTAAGATTTGTATTGTAATCTTTTGACTTTTATATTGTGTTTTTATTTGACCTGACTGTTCTTACTGTCTTGTACGGTGACCTTGAGTGTCAAGAAAGGCGTCTTAAAAAAATATATATATTATTATTATTATTATTATTATTATTATTATTATTATTATTATTACTCTTAAGTACTTTTTGAAGTCCTATTGTTTACTCATACATTGTGTAGTGTTTACAACAGATATTTGCACTCTTCTTGTGCTACATATTTGCGTCAGTACAATCATATGTGTTCTTCAGTGTGATTTTTCAGTACTCTTTCCAGCACTGATGAAGACCAGGCCAAAGTGTGGATGTATGAAATGTAGGCCAATAAGGCAGCCATCAAACCGGCCACTAATAGGAGTGGTCCAGCCACATCATGGAGTCTCCTAAACTGCACTTTCTTCTTAATAATCTGCAGGTTTACAGCCATGTCCAGATGGGCAGTTCATATGCCAGAGACGGTCTGGGCGTTGGCTTAAAATATGATATACTTTAATGATATATCTATATTTTTTGCTGTGAAGGCTTCTTCACGATGGTTTGGAGCAAGTAGCAGCTGCTGTAAAAAGATTTTAAATGTTTAACCCTTGTGCATGTGTTAAATCAAATTACATGCAGATCCATAGAGGACAGAAATATCTGTTAAAATAACCTAAAAGTGTTATTTTTTTAATGTTTTTGTTACTTTCGCTCAAGTATTTCTTTTTTTTAGCAGCATCAGTCCTGAGTCGTATTGCACAAAACTAAGATAAGGGATTAAGCAGGGATTCGGTTGAAGAGGCTTGACTCAATTGCATGAAAGCAGGCTAAATAAAGCTAAATGAAGTTATTATTGAGATTTATTCTTTGCAGCTAGCCTGAGCTCCAGAGAAGGCTAACAACCAGACTAAGATTAATCCTAGTGATTTACATGTTAGTTCCATTATCAATGCTACAACAAGGAATTCATGTGTTTTCCAGTCACTCCATGCTCTTATATTTAAAACACAACCGTTTTATTTAACAGTTGTATTTATTAAAATAAAACTTACTGTTTGCGACAATCTTCACGATAAATTCAGTAGTGAATGTCCACTGGTCACATTTAAGACAAAGTGATAGATTTAATTACGATTGTTAATACTGTATGTCTCCCCTCGTACAGTATGTTCAACGCTATCTCACTGCAATTGTTTTCATACAATTCATCCACGTATAGCGCATGTCTTTGGTCTGTGGGGGAACCTAGAGGAAACCCACGCCAACACGGGGAGAACATGCAAACTCCACACAGAAATGTCAACTGAACTAGCCGGGACTCGAACAAGCGACCTTCTTGCTGTGAGATGACAGTGCTAACCACTGAGCCACTGTGCCGCCCATATATAAACAACAGCTGTTTTCAATTAAATTAATGCAATATCACAAAATATTGTACACTTTTATAAAATAAGGTGTATATTTCACTTTACAAAATGAATATTTAACCCATACAAACCCTTGATCCACAGTATCTTTAGGCAATTGTGCACAAAACTTATTCATTTTCTTTTTGGCTTAGTTCCTTTATTAATCTGGGGTTGCCACAGTGGAATGAACCGCCAGCTTATCCAGGATATGTTTTTACGCAGCAGATGCCCTTCCAGCTGCACACTCATTCACACACATACATACACTACAGACAGTTTAGCTTACCCAATTCACCTATACCACGTCTCCAGAGCACCCGGAGGAAACCCACTCGAAAACGGGGAGAACATGCGAACTCCACACAGAAATGCCATTCAAGGCTCGAATCAGCAACCTTCTTGCTGTGGGGTGATCGTGCTGTGCCACCGTGATGCCCCAAAACATACTCTTCTACAGTAAATGTATTGAAAAAATAGTGAAAGATGTGTATGACTTTTGCTAAAACTGATTTAGCATGTCCTTAAAAGCATCAAATGGAAAGTTAACATATGCCTGCAGCACCAGCTGATGCTATTATCTGAAAAGAATAGCCATTAAAACACAATTTCACGGCGTGTAAAAGAAACAAAAGGTTGCCTAAAGTGAGATGAGATCACAGAGTTCATCATCTGGTTTCTTTATTCAGCTCATCTTCATTAACGAAAAAAAACAACACGCAGGCATATGAAAGCAGTGTCGAGCAGCAGTCAAGGTTATGAAGTGTCAGTCAAACACTGGGATTCTGGAATCGGCATTTTTTTTAAACGTGTACCGTAAAAACGCGCATCTCATTGCTTTCTTAGGCGAAAGGAAAGAGAAAGTGTGATTATAGGAAGCGTTTTTTTTTTCTGGGTTTCTTTCACAGGATGTTAATTTCAGGCAGCTGTTTGAGCGCTGCTGTTATTTGTCAGTCTTGGTCATGATCCCTCGCCCTAATTAAAAGCACGTTCCCGAATTGATGTTCTGAAGTCTCTTTTAAGAGCCCTGTCGGTTTGTTTTCTTTCCGTGTAGATGGATAGAAGTATATTTAAGTCTTGTTTATATTCCTGACACAGATAGACTTGTCAGCATCCATCATTGTAGTTCTCATTAAGCTGCTTTGCAAGTGTCTGACCAGCTTGTATCACTGACTTTGCAAATCATATTAGAGTTCAATTTTATTAAATCATTTATTTGTTGTATTTTTTACATTCGTATTCAGCAGCATCACCTTTTTTTTTTAAAGTAGTTCCATTTAAACAACATAACAGGTATAGTTTATCCAAGTATGATCATTTGCTCATGTACTCACACTAGTGTTTTTAAATTATTAAGAATTCTTTATTCCATTGAACACAAAGGAAAATATATTGAAGAAGGCTGCAAACAAGTAGCCATTGACATCCATAGTAGGGCGGCATGGTGACTCAGTGGTTATCACTGTCACCTCAAAGCAAGAAGGTCACTGGTTAAAGTCCCAGCAAGTTGGGTCGGCCAGGTCAGTTGGCATTTCTGTGTGGAGTTTGCATGTTCTCCCTGTGTTGGCGTTGGTTTCCTCCGGGTGCTCCGGTTTCCCCCCCTAGTCCAAAGACATGCTCTATAGGTGAATCGGTAAGCTAAATTGCCCGTTTCCCAGTGATGGGTTGCAGCTGGAAGGGCATCCGCTGCGTAAAACATAAAAGTTGGCGGTTCATTCTGCTGTGGTGACCCAAGATTAATAAAGGGACTAAGCCAAAAAGAAAATAAATGAATGAAAATAGAGTTTGCGCCTTGGTCTAACAGGGTTGTGTTTATTCTCTTAATGAGTGATGGGTGTGTTTTGAGCATAAATTGCATTAAAACAATCAGAGTCTCATCTCCCATTCCCTTTAAGAGTCAGTTGTATCATGCCATGGTGCATTCGATATTTACATGGCGGACTTTGCAAGTGGAAAAACTGAACGCTTCACTAGCGAGTTACATATATATACAGTTAAACAGTTAAATACAGTTAAACAGAGCATCTGCAGCGTGAGGATAAAGAACGAGCCTCCTCCATACTGCCTCTTTACTTTCTCTTTACTTTTATACTTTACTTCCCTGGATAGGGAAACAGTGTTGTACGCACTCCACTGAAGACATCCATTAGCCTACATATTTAATTTAGTTTGTTAAACACAAAGATTTACTTAAACTATTTCTAAATTCAGTTATAATTTACAGCAAACAAATAAATGAACAATAATAACAAAGTGTGGTCAAAAAAACAAAGTTATATCCAAACACTCGTCCTATTGTTATACCCCACATAGTGATACATACATCTCCAAAATCCGAGACTGATCTAAACCTATTTTTAATAAAACAAAAATATATAAGCATATATTAAATAATACTACTAATAGTAATAACATTATACACATGCAAATTGTCATGAGATAACTGAAAAAAACCCTTTGAAGTGTAGTAGGCATGGAGGCAGTGGTTTTTATATTTAAGTAGAAAATAATGATTTTTGTAACATTGTAATCCTTTATTTTTTTCATATGTAAAGATATTTGTGTGTTGCTGTACATCCTGTTTGGACCTAACTAACGCTCTCCGTGCTGGACTTTAGAGCAGCTTTTAGTTGATCAATGGCGGTCTATTTCAGTTCCTTAAAATAGCAACGCTCCAGCAATGCGCCTTAACACACCTCCTTTATAGACCAGCACAACCCTTTGTCCACAAAGTGGCGTAAATGGATGTCCTATACAAAAAAAACGTGGCACAAAATGTGAAAATTAGGGTTGAGTTGGTCTGAAAATAGCAACAAATCGCGCCAAACACATCTTGACGTGATTCAGAACACCTGAGACGTGTTTGGCACGATTTGTTGCTACTTTCAGACCAACTCAACCCTAATTTTCACATTTTGTGCCACGTTTTTTTGTATAGGACATCCATTTACGCTGCTTTGTGGACTCTAAAGGAGTGGTCTATAAAGGAGGTGTGTTAAGGCTCAAAGTTGTTGAGCACAAAGGAAGATATTTTGAAGAAAGCCGAAAACCTGTAACAACTGACCTCCATAGTATTTGATTTTCTTACTATGCAGGTCAGTGGTTACAGGTGTTCAGCTTTCTATCAAATAACTTCTGGAACCGCTTGAGGGTGAGTAAATATTGAGGTTTTTTTTTGGTGAACTGTCCCTTTAAGGCTTTTGCAAACTCACAATAGTAAATAAAGAATCACTTAATTTACTTTTTTCACAGGGACAGTTCTGTTGTCTGGTATTACAGTCCATATCGCATGAGATAACTGTATCCAAGTCACGCTCTAAAATGATCCGTCTTGACTTTTATATGTGCAGACATCCCATGAAGCCACTAGATCAGTGATTTATGCCATCCTGCAGTCAGCGCGGAGTCCTTCAGGGGAAACAGGCATTTTGATAAGACAATGGGACAGTATAACTCAGACACACATGTGGTATGAGTGGATTTAGTGTTCTGCTTTGGCCTTAATCAGGGATGGTGGAAAAATGAGACTGCTGGAAAATGTTCTGAATCTGTGGCTATATAATAATGATAAAGGATTATATCGTCAAAACTCAGAACAGTGGTCTCTCTAAGAGCAGCGCTGATGTGATTTGGATATCTTTGGTGGAAATTAGACTAGAGGCCTTTTTTTTTCTTCGATAAAACCTTAAATACTGTAGCAACAAATCCCTTTCCTAAATACACATCTGCCACACTGCAAAAAAATCACTGCATACATTGATTAAAGATTACATACTATATAAGGTAATGGTGCTTTTCAAATCATGTTAGATAAACCATATTTTTGAGTTGAATACACATGATCACCACTACAAATTAGTTATTACAAGTGGCAAACTCAAACTTTTCCTCACGTTCAGTTAGAAATATGTCGTAAACTGATTTATAGAGAAGTATATGTACAATTATATATCCAACTCAATCTCATGGTATTTTAGAACGTTTTATTTAACCTGTATGAATTTGTATGATCTCATTCGTACGCTTTAGTATGATTTTATTATTGGGGGGGGGGGGGGGGGGGGGGGGTGG
>CAIGQQ010038338.1:4272108-4313759 GCA_903798035.1 Danio albolineatus
ACACACACACACACACACACACACACACACACACACACACACACACATACACACAAATAAATCTAAACACATGTACACTCACAAAAACATTCACATAGATACTCACACATAAATACACAGGCAGTTTACACACAAACACACACAATTTCACTCACACACAAATAAATGTGAACAAACACACACATACATAAATACACACAGAAACAGCATGAACACAATGACAAACACACACATTCATGTACACATGTACACACAAAAGCAGACACAACACAAACTTTCACATACATACACTAACACAGACACAAAAAAATGTAAACACACATAGGAACACACACACAAAGTAAATGGACACACATACAAATACACATGCGTTCACAAATGCACACAAACACAAATACACAAATAAATATGAACACACATGCAAACACACACACACACACACACACACAAAATGCAAACACTTACATAAGAACACATACACACAAAGTAAATGCACACACATAAAACACACATGCATTCACAAATGCGCACGCGCACACAAACACAATTACAAATAAATAAATATGAACACATATGCAAACACACACAAACAAAAGTATGTACACTCGCACACACACACGCATAGCTGCTGGAGTTCAGGTGCCGCAGGGTTTCCCAAAGCAAACAGCTGCAGACCCTCAGCACAGGCTTCCTCCTGGAGAATGACATTCCTGGAGTGATTAACCCAAATATGAGGCTCAGACTGAGAGCAGCAGAGGTGTGAGGACGCAGTGTTGTCCAGATCACAGACACACATCTGCTGAAACTCAGCAGCCCTGGAGAGAAATAAAAATAAAAGCACCCATGCACGAGCAATTAACTATACGACTCTCTGGCTCGGTGCATTAGCAGCAGCCTTTTAATTCTACACTACCACTACTCAAATGTCAAACGGTAAAATCCGTCACAACTTCAGTAGTGCTTTTAGGCTGCGTGAGAAATCAAAAGCATGCAAATTAAATGAGCAATTTGCCCAATTACAGAGCAGCAGAAGCGCTCCTGCTTTCTAATTTAGATGTATAAACATAAAGTCTGTAAGCAGCGACATTTATCAGAGATGTTGTGCTTTTTAAAGTCTAAGGGCTCTACATACGCCCGGCGCAATAAGGCACAAGACATGATTTGTTGCTGTTTTCATACCAGCGCATCTGCAGTTTTCTAGTTTTGTGCCACGTTGTTTAAATAGCAAATCCATTTAAACTCTTTGTGGACTCATGGGTGTGATGGTCTATAAAGGAGGTGTGTTAAGACGCATTGTTACGGAAGTCCTAAGAGGCCATGCATTAAAATATTTTTTCTCTCGTTATGTCGTGATCACGATCTCGTAATATCGACAAAACAAAAAGTTGTGTCGTGATCTCAACTTAATTTTCTCGTGATCTCGATATAACAAAAAAGTTCTGCTTATTCTCAAACTGAACTGCACAT
The DNA here is from genome assembly GCA_903798035.1 of Danio albolineatus. Classification (NCBI taxonomy): domain Eukaryota; kingdom Metazoa; phylum Chordata; class Actinopteri; order Cypriniformes; family Danionidae; genus Danio; species Danio albolineatus. The sequence continues at coordinate 4,273,576 of CAIGQQ010038338.1, forward strand.
CTCTTATCATTTCTCTGGTCAGCCGCAAACCATTTAAACGGCACCTTTCTAGCATCATTCTATAACCGTGCAGACGTCCCGGTCCGTCAAGCTGACTGGCAATGAAACTGACGATACTCTCAGGGTCGCTATATCTTCGACGATGAAGGCGGAGAGACGAAAGCCTCCTTCTCAAGTGTCGGACACTGATATAGAAATTGTCAATCACTGAAAGGCATAGAACTACCTCAGTTTGACTCAGTGGTCAAAATGAAAGCGAATGCGTTCGTCCATGATGTTTCATAGGCGTTTGGTTACGGAAGTCAGAATAAGCAGAACTTTTTGTCAAATCGAGATCACGAGAAAGTTAAGTTGTGATCCCGACATAACAACTTTTTGTTATGTTGAGATCATGAGAAAACGAGTTATGTCGAGATCACAAGATAATGAAGTTGTGATCACGACAGAAGAGTGAAAATATTTTAATGCATGGCCTCTTAGGAATTCCGTACATTGTTGATGCGTTGCTATTTTGAGAATAGTGTGTCTGAGAAAATCAAAATATGCGTCTCAGCTCTCAGAACTACATGCAGTAAACAAAAACAAAGACTGTGTATTTATGCACCATCAAATGTGGTTATAATGGAAGTCAATGGGGCAAAAACAGCCACCAATAGTAAACTAGGTAGAAAAAAAATTCAAATCTAACAATGCATCAAAGCTAACATTGTTACTAATCGTTCACATGTCCAAGACTTTGATAAAAGGTACAAAAAAATCCAGTGCACAATTACTTTTTATATTGAAAATACATCATTTTGCTTTTTTTCCACCAAATCAATGACATAGTTTGTGAATTTGACAATTAAAGAGTTAAAATCCTGCAATTTTTTATACAATTTAGTAGTTTTGGTCAAGACTGAGGTTGATTTAACAGATTTATTCAACAAAACATAAATAAAATTTAAAAAGAAAAATGTATCTGATGTTTTGCAGCAGTTTAATTCAGTGGATGATTTCATCCCGAACGTAACAAAAGGGTAGTCAATTTCAACAGTACACAAGGGTTAATAAATGGTTTCCTCAGATTGCAGTTATTCGAAATATTTGTCGTTCATTACTTTACAGCATTGCTTGTGTTTAGCATCTGCCACTGCAGACTCATGTGTTTGACTGCCAGTGCTGCTGAGTATTGACAGATTGTTTCTTTCTTTGTCCTTTCAACATAAAATTTTCCCAAAAGCCGCACAGAGCTCTAAATATGAGCGTCGGCTGTTCTAAATTAGAGACTGAGTTCCCTCGCTGGGCACGGAGTCACATCAGCCCGGCTAAATATGAAAACCAACACGTGACATTCAGTGCAAGAATAAACAAACAGTGTATAAAAAAACAGTTTTCTTTCATCTCACCATCTCAGCAGGTTTGCAGTCCTCACTTTAATGGCTTTAAGTAGATGTGAGTGTAGACTTCATGTTTGTAGTGTAGTTTTGTTTTATTTGTTCATTGCATAAATATGGCTGGATGTTTTATTTTTGTAGAGTTACAGTCTTTAATTTGCTAAACAGTTATCAGTCGGTGCCAACTAGAGCTGAAGGATGAATTAAATACCTCAAAAACCAAAGAATCAACAGAACTGGGTTACTAGCAAGCTCTTGGCTTTAATACAGTTATAATACAATACAATTTTTTGCTGTTGGTTGTAATCTGAGGTCAAAGTTACAAAGTGTCGATTCATCAGGATTTGTTCATCTTAAAACTTTATTTTGATTATTTAGATTTATGAAGACTGTTGTTTAAAATGTTACAAATTGACTTAAAGGGACAGTTCGCGCGAAAATGAAAACTACTTACAACTTTTGCACATTAGTATATGTGAGGGGGCAAACTTTTCAAGATGGGTGGTGACCATGGTGGCCATTTAGAAAGTCGGCCATCTTAGATCCAACTTTTGTTTTTTCAAAAGGAGTTATTTTCAAAAAGTGCGTTAACATCAAGCACACCGTTGTTTTTCTTGTGAAATTTCAAATAAGTTTGATGCGTCACATGCCCCTTTTCCTATTGAAAAAACTAAAGCTGGATCCAAGATGGCAGACTTCAAAATGGCCACCACCCAACTTGAAAAGTTTCCCCCCTCACATATACTAATGTGCCACGAACAGGACGTCAATATCACCAACCATTCCCATTTTATTAAGGTTTATCCATGTCAATGGCCATATAAATATATTTATATATGGTGTATTATACAGCGGGGAAAATACGTTTTGAACATGTCAGAATTTGTCTCGGAAAACCAATTTCTAAAGGTGCTGCTGACTTGAAGTTTTTCCCAGATTTTGGTAACAACTATATAAATCCATACATGCAAAGAAAACAAATCTAATTAGTTTACAAAGGAAGTTCTGTGTAATGAATCAAAATGGCAAAGGGAACAAGTGTTGAACACATGAAGAAAGGGAGGTGTAGAAAGGCAGTGGAAACCCAGACAGCAACTGAAATCTCTCATATAGTTCTTCAGCAACCCTCTGCCCTTCCTCGTTGTAAATGAACATCAGCTGCTTCAGTCCAACATCTACATTAGCAGATGATGAAGATGAACCCAGAGTGGACATTTCAGCAAGACAATGATCCAAAACACAGCCAAGGAGACTCTAAAATGCTTTCAGAGAAAGAAAATCAAGCTTTGAAATGGCCTGGCCAATCACCTGACCCGAATCCAATAGAAAATACTAAATAAAGCTCAGATTTCATAGACGAGACCCACAGAACCATCAAGATTTTGACACTGTTGGAGTCTGTGAGAAACTCACACCTGAGCAGAGCATGAGACTTCATTTTCCAAATGAGAGGTGTCTTTAAGCTGCCGTCACCAAAAAAAAGCCATTTATGTAAAGTATTAAATACATTTTAGTAGTTCAGTGCTTTTTTCCTTGTGCTATTTCATTATTGCATGTAACAATTTATTCAGATTTGTTTTTTTCTGTTTGTATTGTTCGAGTTTTTACCAAAATCTGCTTCAATTCCATGTCAACAGCATCTTTAGAAATATTATTCCCAGTAATAAACATGAGGTGTTCAATACTTATTTACCTCGCTGTATATACTGTGTAACTGATAAATATCATATAATTCTAAATAGTTATTAAAAAATAATGATATTTGGGATCCAAATGAACCTCTAAAATGTGAAAATAGCATTTATGCATGTAAATGTATTATGGGGGTTTAAAACTTACAGCAAAAAAGTATTTAGCTATACAATAATAATAAGTGTTTATATTCAAATGACATCCCGTTATGAAGGTCTTCTCAAATTTGGGAAACTATTAATACCGCAGCTCTTTCTGAAACGTCTGTCATAAAGTATCAGGGCTTCTATTTGTCGTAATCCATGTTCAGTTCAGAAGTGCAGCTCATTAAATCCACTTTTATAAGGCACAGCGGGGAGATCTGTCTTGGCAGAACAGCGCCACGCTGAATATTGCAAGAAAATAGTTTCCACATGTATCATCAATATGATTCGATTTACCTCCAGTGACATCAGGCACTCTCAAAATTTGCGTGAATTTTCCATTTATTTAAACTGGGAAAAATGATCATTTACAGTAAACTGAATCTTTTAATAATGTAAAATAGTGATGAGGTTATTTAACTTACTCAAGTTTTAAAATATAGCAGAGTTGACATGTTCCACTACTTTGTGCTACTTTGATGCTAACCTTAAACCAAGTCACCACACCTGTCTAAAACACAATTTTAGGCATTTTCATCATATCAAAAGTGAATGTGAAATTCTCTGAAATATCACAGTAACAGAGTTGACGCATAGTAAATCTACTATTGATGAATCATAAATATTTGGAGATGAATAATGATACACCCCGATGCCTTCCAGAGTTTCCTACCAGTGGAAGTGACATCACTTGGAGGAAGTCACATGCTGTTTCTATCGGCGCTTTACAGTTAGTTCTGCCTTTTATAAGCGATGTAACAGAGTTGACAGAATGTAGAGACAGACACAAAAATGTCAACCCAGGCTCATTCTGAAAACGTACCGCTATATACACTTCTAGAGATTGTGAAATAGGTCCCAGTAAGTAATTTTTTTTTCTTCAGTTTTTGTTTTCGTGAAACCATCAGAGGCCGCTGTCATCTGATCTACTGAGTGACCGATTGACTGACCCACCCTCTTCCTTCCGTAAACCCAACCAAAAGTGTTTTCAAAAGCACCGATTGACCCGCCCACCCCCTTCCGTAATGTCAACAAAGAGTTTTTAAAAGCAATATAGAAAAAGAAAAGCCCTCACCTGACTTTTACCCCACTTTCAGATTTTACCACATTCTCACTCTGTTATTTACTTGTTAATTTTATTTTTTGGCTTCTGTTTTTGTCTTGCCTGCTTTCCGGAACCGTTCTTCACCAGACTTTAACCTCGTCGTTGTTGTCAACTCTCTGCGTCTCAAGTCCGTCAACATACATGGCGAGCCACAAACTGGTAACAGCAGGAAAGGCGTCCATATGGACGGTATCGGTCAGCTGGTAAGCGCGAAAAGGAACAGCATCGTACTTCCCCTTAGCAATCGTTTTAAAGACGAAATGCAGTCATGCGTACTTCTGGCTACATAATTCATGATCTCCGGAAATGTATACAGGGCTACGTTTTCACAATGAGCCTGTTTCAAAATGTGTTTGTTATTACTGAAATTACAAACAATACAAAAAAGGTTTCAAGCAAATGTTTCTTACCTTAGTAAACCCTAAAAACATCAATATTTGACTTGGGAGTCTCTCTAAGTTAGTAATTTAAATACTAAATAAATAAATCATTTCTAGAGACAACTTGATATAATTTGTGTTGATAGTCAAAACTCTTCCATTAAAGTGGTTTTGGCTTTTGAAAAATTACAGAAGCTCTATCTTGGAGACACAAAATGTTCCACACTGTAATATATCTGTTAAACAGTTTGCGTATTTTGTGATTCACTAGTGTTTTCCGTTTATTTACGGTTGTGAGTTGCATTATGGGATGTTGATCTCTGCTCTGTTGACTTTTGGTGTTGAAAATTCAACTCTACAGTTGAACAAAGTGACTTTAACTGACATTTTAGTATTCTGAAATAATATAATGTGTAAGAAATAATATATAGAGAGAAATATGCCTGTAAAAGAACAGAAAGTGTACTGCCAGTTTATTGCATAGTTTTTGTAGCGTAATATACAGTACAACACCAACCCAGACAATATATCACTTTAAACGATTAAAAATGTTAATAAAAGTCACTTTTTACGACTTTTCAAGGTTAAAAGTTGTTGGTAGAAAGATCAAGATCCCATAATTTTTTACTGCGTAGAATCATGTGTTTTAGAGCAGGTCCAGATCTGATCTGCGGCTGCTGTTTACACTGCTGTCTGGACTTGTTCTGCTTCCACTGACGGAAGCAACTCTCCGTCTGAATGTGTGTTTTGTTCCAATCCCGAGAGAATGAAGAAAGCGTTCCCTCATCTTATGTTTGCCTGACTGACCTCAAATGACTCTCCAAACTCAAACTTTAACACCTTCCACCACCGCTGAACTGAAGAAAGAGACTCGCAGCTCAAGCTGTTCGTTTCGTTGTCCAAAAATATAGTATTTTTAAGCTAAATTATTATAGAACATAACAAATGCCCAGTGTTTTTGAATATCCAGTAAATTGCAGCGTGCTCCTTTGTTGTGGTAATTCTACTACACTTCTCAAAAAACAACATAAAAAATGCGAATCGATTTGATGTAAGAAACATTGTGATCTATCTTACACCTGCCACAATATGGCACAAGGTCTCTTTGGTGCAATTTGTTGCTATTTTCAGATCAGCACAACTGTTATTTTCACGTTTTGCACCATGTTGTTTAAATAGCAAATTAATATGCGCCACTTTGTGGACTTATGGTTGTGCTGGTCTAAAAAGGAGGTGTGTTAAGGTGCATTGTTGGCATGTTGCTATTTTGAGGAACTGAAATAGACCGCACCATTGACCAACTAAAAGCTGCGCTTTTTGTAATTTAAAGAGCACGTTAGTTATGCGTCTATGCGGGTCCAAACACGTACAAATTGCTTAATAGATTATTTTGAGGGATGTAAACTATTTTTTACATTTTTAATTTCCATAGCTTCCAAGAATCCCACATGTTGATAAATAGTGTTAAAGAGAAAAGTAGTCCAAAAACAAGTCGCACATGGCAGAATTTACATTCATTTTGCTTAAACTGGAATGATTTACAATAAATAGATAATTTACACTAAACTGAATCCATTATCAATGAAAAATAATGTGAAATGCTTAAATGTGATGGAGAACATTTGATTCTGAGACTGTTTATTTGATTGTTAAACCGAAACAGAGTTGACATTCTCCAGCATTTTTTAAAGATGCTATAATAACTAGTTTAATAACTCATTTCTAATAACTGATTACTTTAATCTTTGCAGTGATGACAGTAAGTAATATTTGACTAGATATTCTTCAAGATACTAGTATTCAGCTTAGTGACATTTAAAGGCTTAACTAGGTTAATTTGGCAAGTTAGGGTAATTAGGCAAGTCACTGTATACTAATGGTCAGGCATATATATTATTATTAATTTATTTGTTTGTTTTTTTCTAATTAGGTTATCACAAATACAGTGTAACACACTTTCTTGTTGATCATTTATTACAGTAATTTATGAAGTAATTTTGTTTACTTTAGCAGTTACTACAAGTTTAGTAGAATTAACACAAATGACCAAACGACCAAATCATTTATTTGTCACATACACTTTTACATGTAGTGAAATTGGAGAGGAAATAAGATACATTGGGAAGAGAGAGCCGAAAATACATGTTCTGTAGTAGATTTAGTATAAAACATGATCCTCTTATGAGTGAACGCTTTAACAGGACCTGTTCTCAATTGCAATGGAGAAAAATAAATGGGGTGAAAAGCTCCCAAAGGAAGTCAAAGGAGTACCGTCACGTTTGCGACTCACAGTGCAGTGTTACCGCTAGTTAACTGCTGGAGGACACCTGAATGTAAGACAGTGAGATACAGTGTCCTAGTGGCCTAGCGACACCCATGCTCAATTCACAGGTGAGTGGGTGTAACAAACCACCTGTAGATTTTTTTTTCCCTGCAAGGATACAGAGAGATCTTTCTGTATGCTTGGAGGGAGGAAATAACATTTAACCCAAGTTAGACCTGTCATCGCATATCATGTATACTACAACTGCTTCTCTTAACCTCACGTGTAAGTTGCATTGTTTTGCATTAAAGAGTGCTAAAATAATAATAATTTATGGAAATGAAACATGAAAAAATATGGGAAGAAAACATGTCGATTGTCTGTTTTTGCCATTCAACATTTCATGTCTTCCTCTGTTTGTAAGGCATAAAAACACAAGCGTTTAAGATTTACTTCAACACGTGTTGCTGATTTATTTTATTGTGCTTTTGCCTTTGTCATCTGTCATCAAAATCCACTGAAACGGCTTTGCTTTCTGGCGGATGTCATGAATTCCTCTTTTTAGCCTCTTGTCACTTTCGGCATTCAGTCAGTGCGGTTCTGATGGATAAAGCTCATGTCTCTGCTCTTCCTGAAAATCCACTCACAATCCCATCAGATCCCATGTCTTTCAGCCCAGACCCTGAAGTGTGTGTCATTTTAAAGCACACTTCATTTATAATCACACTCATCGTCGTCGCATGCGCATAAAACTAGATCTAATCCAGGCTGTTTCTCAACACAAGCGCTGTATTTCACTTCGACCCTTTCCCAACGTCTCTGTAAAAATGTTTAACATGATTTAAAAGACTTCATGAGCCCACATGTCTTTTTCTACTAAAATAAAATGCAAGCATGTCATATTTTATGTTACAACCTTTCATGCTTCATTAAAATCCACAGAGCACGTAAGCACAGAGCCTGATCTACAACAGTTGCTCAAACTTTTTCTTTTACTTTTTTTTTGTTTGTTTGTTTTTCTAATATTTCCTAAATGATGTTTAACAGAGCAAGGCATTTTTCACAGTATTTCCTATAATATTTTTTCTTCTGGAGAAAGTCTTAATTGGTTTATTTCGGCTAGAATAAAAGCAGTTTTTAATTTTTTAAACCCATTTTAAGGTCAATATTATTAGCCCCTTAAAGGTGCAGTATGTATGTTTGACACCCAGTGGTTGAACTAGGTATTGCACTCCTGGATCAAAACAAACGCAAGCGCAGGTTGCCAGATTGAGGACAGCAGCGAGTGATTTAAACTGTGCTCTAAATAAAAGCAACGGCAAACAAAATATTTTCTATATATAAATAAGTTTTTGTTCTAACCAACACCTGAAATTGATATATTAGAAATGGAACAACAACAGAATACTGACAGTGATCACCTCAGGTAAACCTCATGCGCTTTATTCAGTGTTAAATGCTAACAATGCGAGTTTGAATGCCATTTTACATAACAGTTATTGTCATATGCTGAAAGCAGATAGTTCACCTCAGATCTTGAAGATAAAACGAATCATTAGAAACTGAACTTTAGAACTGAGACTCTGTGCAAACCAACACATATCAGTGATTCAGCATCTACATTTAATAATGTTAAAGAGGTTTAATATGTATTACGTAGATTATAAACCTTACCATTTCGTGAGTTCTGTGTTCTGTGCTTCTAAATGTAACCTCACCTAATGTTTACGTTTGTAATATTCAGATTATTTGCTAAATAATAACCTCATGCGGAACTCTGAATCTGCGTCTCATTTCGGAGTCTGCTACTGTCCACCGGAGGTCACATTTCGGTCACGGACGAATGCTTTGAGAGCTTTTCTGAATAAATGAATGAATGAAAGAAATATGCCAAGGCAACCCGGGGTGCTGAAATATAATCGGCTACACTGGCATTTGGCAGGTTAAAATTACCGAAACAAAGACAGCCGTTCTGGCACGTAACGCACATTTTCAAAGCAGAATATCTGACTTCAGCAGTGTTTTTCAGATAAACATGTTCACTTAGCATGTTTCTTAAATATCTGCAAACATATTTTTGTGTTTTTTTTTTGGTGTCATATTGTGGTGTTTTTATGCTTTATAAGACTCTAAAACTTAAAGCACCTTTAAGCAATATTTTTTTTCAACTGTCTAAGTTAACCATCATTATACAATGACTTGCCTAATTATTCTAACTTGCCTTATTAACCTAGTTAAGCCTTTAAGTGTCACTTTAAGCTGAATATTAGTGTCTTGAAAGATATCTACTCCTTGTGACAGGACAAAGTAATTAAAAATATCCCCGTAAGTTACCTCTGGCTCATATCGTCGACCCACATTAACGGTAACGATAGATGGGGCAATATGAGACCATCTGATCATTGCAGTGAGATTTCACCGTACTCCCAGCTCAAAACATTTACTGAACTAGTATTATATGCTATTTTTCTAAAATGACAGCCAACTATACACTATGTAATGACTTTCCGAAACAGTCATCTGATGTACTGTGTCAGCATACCGGAAGTTGGACGACAAAATGCGGAAGAGCGAAGTATTAAAAGTGGACGAGGTGGAATAAGGTCAATATCAATAAAAGTGGAGTGTTCCTTTAAGAGCTATAGCTGATGCAGAAGCAGTCACAGGCTGATGCTGGCAGACATCAGCTGAATCAGCCATAGACAGGCCCTCACAGTAAAAACAAATGCTAATAACTGTCGCTATCACATAATTAGTCTGTCAGAAAGCAAACGATCAGGGCAGTTACAGCATGCTGGCTGATGACTGAACATGACTGGCTGTCCAATCAAGCTCTTCATTATTTGACTACATGGATATCATGTAAAAACAAAAACTAACAGTGTATTTGAATCACTACAGTAGCGTGTATCATCAACGCTTCGTACTGATTTTTTTTTTAGTCGATTATTTGTTTTATTCATGTATATGAGTGTAAATGTATGTTTGTTTAATCCTTAGATTCATTTTAGTCAATATGCTAATAGGGTGGCACAATGGTTAGCACTGTCGCCTCACAGCAAGAAGGTCACTGGTTCGAGCCTCAGCTGGGCCAGTTGGCATTTCTGTGTGGAGTTTGCGTGGGTTTCCTCTGGGTGCTCCGGTTTCCCCCACAGACCAAAGACATGCGCTGTAGGTGAATTGGGTGAACTAAATTGGATGTAGTGTATGAGTGTGTGTGTGAATTCGAGAGTATATGGGTGTTTCCCAGTACTGAGTTGAGACTGGAAGAGCATCCGCTGCATAAAATATAGAATAGAATAGTTGGTTGTTCATTCCGCTGTGGTGACCCCTGACAAATTTAGAGACTAAGCCAAAGGAAAGTTAATGAATATGCTATTAATATTAATTAATGCTTATGTAAATTAATATGCAAACGGTTACATTGTTACGATTTACTGTAGTTGCATTGCATTGGTGCATTTGGCAGGTGTTTTCACCCAAAGCAGTTGTCATGTTGTAAAAGTAAGAGATTTAGTGCTGACTGACTGATGTTTACAGACGCCGTCAAATGAGTGAGAAAGAATGAGGATTAGATGCAGAGAAAATGCTGTTGACTTGAATAACCTCCTGTCCTCACTCCGGTTCATTACATAACCTTCTGCTTGCTTTTTGAGATGTTATAAAATAGTTAGAATTTCGGTAAGATTTGTGACGCATTAATAATTCACTAAATGAATATTTTCTCCACTCATGCCTTTCCGAAGGCTTTCCACAGAACATACGCCAGGTATTTATAATCCGTTTATACTGTATCCAATTATTTATTTGCTGATCAGCAGGGTCATCACCAATAATATTCTGCAGAGATGAGGAGCATCTCAGCAAATCTTTTAGACTCAATTTTAATACTTAATTTAAATTATGGCAATCAAAAGGTTCGTCCTATAATCGATATATCATTGTGAAAAACTGGTCACTGATGATTGTTTTTAAATGTGCTATATAAAGAACATTGAATTGAATTGAACTGAATATCACGAATTGGGACCTTTTATAATCATAATTGCATTAAAAATTTCATTTTAGGAACTCTTTTTTTTCTTGTGGGAATTTTTTTAAACGATCTTCTAATAATAATAAAAATAACAGCAAAAAAAACCCTAAATAAATTGTGTTATTTATTCTTATTATTATATATTATTAACAATGTATAATTAATTAGTTAATAAATGAATAATTTTCTAAAATTATTATTATCATCACCATCAAATTAAATGGTTTATAAAACCCATAAAAAATGGGATTATAGGTTTTTGTGAAAAATGCCAGACTTTCTGAAATGGTGAAACATTAGAAGTGTGGCAATCTGTTTACATAATCTTGACTTTTCATTTATTTACACAAGCCATATCACCCTGCAGCCTGAGACTGGTTACTCACTGAAGCTAAGCAGAGCTGAGCCTGGTCAGTACCTGGATGGGAGACCACATGGAAAAACTAGGTTGCTGTTGGAAGTGGTGTTAGTGAGGCCAGCAGGGGCCGCTCAACCTGCGGTCTGTGTGAGTCCTAACGCCCCAGTATGGTGAAGGGGACTCTATACTGTCAGTGGGCGCAATCTTTCAAATAAAACATTAAACAGAGGTCCTGACTCGTAAAAGAGTAGGGTTATAACCGTGGTGTCCTGGAAAAATTCCCTCTCGGCCCTTAACCATCATGGCCTCCCAATCATCCCCATCCACTGAATTGGCTGTATAACTATCTCTCCTCCATCAATAGCTGGTGTGTGGTGAGCGCTGTTGTCCTGTGGCTGCTGTCGCATCATCCAAGTGGATGCTGCACACTGGTGGTGGTGTGGAGAGACCCCCCCTCATGATTGTGAAGTGATTTGGGTGTATGGTCATACACAATAAATGCGCTATAGAAATACACACATTACAAGTTTGCTACATTTCCCTGGTACTCTGCCTTGTACAGCTAATATAAAAAAAAAAAAACACAACCCAGGCTCATTCTTATTATGTAACCCTATAAACATTTCTGGCAAGTGCCAAATATGTCCCAGGTGCTACGTTTTTTTTTTTTTTTTTTTTGCAGTTTTTGTTTTTGTGAATCCACCAGTGGCCGCTGTGTACGTTTTTCAGATCTCAGATTTCTCTTGCTAGTTCCATTCACACCTGCTCTTTTCACGTAAATCCACCAGAGGCCGCTGTCGACTGACGGAACGATCGACTGACCCACCCTCCTCCTCTAAACACAACCGACAGTGTTTTCAGATTTTACCACATTCTCACCCTGTTATTTTATTTTTTATTTATTTATTTTTATTTATTTATTAGGTTTATCTTAGGTCAGACAATTAAATATACATAATATTGATACATAAATATATACACACTGATACAATTCACCAAACAAGATTTATCAGGTAAACAATTATACACCAAATGAATATTTAAGTATATATAAAAGATAAAATACCACATATATACAGAAAAATATACACACATAACATAAAATAAGAATAATAGTAAAAAAAAAAAGAATAAATAAATAGATAAATAAATAAATAATACAGAGGGGAAAAAAGAAAAGAGAAAAAAAGGGGGAAAAGGGAAATGAAAAAAAGGAAATAAAAAGGCAATTAAGAGGTGTGTCTTTAAAGAACTTTAGAAAAGGACTCCAGACTTTCTGGAACTGTTCTGGCTTTTGTTTTATTGCGAACCGAATCTTTTCCATTCTAAGAGCATGTAAGAAATCAAAAACCCATTGCCGGTAAGAAGGGGGAGCTGATGACTTCCAATTCATTAAAATAAGTCGTCTAGCCAGTAAGGTTATTTTTTGTTTTTGTCTTACCTGCTTTCAGGAAGTGTTCTTTGCCACACTCGAACCCCGTCGATGTGGTCAACTCCACTCCACATCACAAGCCTGCCGACGTACACTGTGAGCTAACTGGACAAACTGGTAACAGCGGAATAGCTGTCAGCTGGTAAGCGAGAAAAGGATCGGTGTCATACCGCCCCGTAGCATTCATTTTAAAGACGAAATGGAGCCATACGTACTTCTGGCTACATAATTCGCGATCTCCAGAAATGTTTATAGGGCTACATTTTCAGAATGGGCCTATGTTGAATGAAAGTATGACTATAACTTTTTAGGTTTCCTTCATTGTAGAAATCATCGGGTCGTAAAGAAGGACACTCATTCAGAGATTATTTATTGAATTAAAACAGATTTTACAAACATTTCGGTGAACACACAGTAGATTCATCAACTCACAGACAGAAACAAACTCAGTATAGTTTCATAACAAAAAACTAGACGAAAGATTGTGACCTTCAGGTAACAGTGGAGACAGAAGAGCAGAACACACGCGTGATGCACACACACACATGTTAGTGTTCAGAAACATGATCAGTGATGTTTACTGGAGATTCTGAAAAATACAGTCTGACCAGTGACATCATCCACAGTAAGAGCTCACTGCGGGGCCACCGGTCTGATCAGAGATGAAGACGACCAGTTCTTTATCTGTGCTGCCTGTGAAAACACACACACACCAGAGAGAGATGCATTAAAACACTGACAATATTTACATTTAGAAAACATAAACATCCAAAGCTCGCAGTCTACCACTTCTGCCTAAAAGGATCAACAATCTCGTGATGTCATACTTTAAGAGCACCAATCAAATGCTATCTAGGTGTCTGACATGCCCTGCCCCCTTCATGTCACTTCTCACTTGATGCGCATGATCTCAAGCACTTTGATTAAACAAAATGCTTTTGGCTGCATTTTTTGAAAGTGGAGAAGCTACTACATGTCCCGCCCTCTCTTCATGTTTCAGTTGAGATTACGTCAAACATCAAATAAAAAAATGCTCTTCGCAGACCTTTAAATCTGATTGCTTCACATGTTGTGCGTGACAGATAAAGCGCACCTGTGTTTCAGTAGTTGATCATTCTCTTGACGGCCTCAAAGCACTTCCACTTGTCCGGGATGTAGAAAGGCTCAAAGATGTGGGGGAAAGGTGTATCGTATCCACAAACCCTGCTGATGGGAGCCTCCAGATTGAGGAAACACTCCTCCTGCAAAAACACAAGCACACATCCATTTATAATCCACATACCATACACTTTGGGCACTGATGAAAAGCTTTAGATCAGTAGTGCTCAAAGCAGAGCCTGCAGGCCAAAGTTGGCCCATGGTAACCTTGGGTTTGGCCCACCATCCCATTTGAAGAGAAGGAGAAGGATTGGGAGTTGATTGGGGGCGATTGCCTTCGACAGAGATGTCATTTCGAATCGAATGTAACCTTTTGTTTCTTTGTTTGAGAAGCTACTAAAAAGCCCAATTAAAATGAAATTTAAATGAATCAGACTTTTAAAATGTAAATACTGTCACTTGACAGATGCATGTTTTAAAGCAACGTTCTCTAGTTATTTTTAAATAATACTCAAATAAATGAGAAATTAGCCATGGCAAATTTAATGTAAAATGATTTGGTCTCTAACTTTGGCCCACAGCGCTCAAAGTTTGGTTTTTGACCTTTTATAAGAAAAGGTTTGGGCACCCCTGTGTTAGGACGTACTCACACTGATATCGGAACCGTGCTCAGGCCCGTTTCCTGAATTGTTTGAGAAGTGTGAGTGCTCTGAATCGGGCTCAGGCATGGTTCAGTTGGCCAGCGGATTACTTGGGCTGTGGCACGGTATTCTTGTAGTGTGAGTGCAAAGCACGCCTGAGCCCGAAACTAAAGAGGAGACGTGACCTTTGGAGACTGTTTAATATGGATTTATGAATCATTCTTACTTTTTAATGAATGCAAACTGTCGTAGATTATTGAAGACGCAAACCCCTCACTGCAATCCTTCTAATTCCTGCAGCACGAAGACTTTATGATTGTTTATCAGGGTCAAAAGTGATTTGTTCGGCGAAATATTTGACTGTGTCACTGCATATCAAACCATATAATGATATAAAGAAATCTCCACTGAAATCTCAGAGAGCACTTTTCTTAAACTGAACAGCGCATTATCACTGACGTAAGCGTGCTCAGATCCGAGTGTAACGTGAGTGCGGGCTGTCATGGGAGGGGGGACAAGCGTGCTTCGGCCCTGTTCAAGGCAACAGTACATAATGTGAGTACACCCTTAGGTAAATCTAGTGTTGCTCAATATGCAGGAAAAAAAATCATAAAATCTCAACTATTTTGGTCAATGTAATCACGATTATTTCAAGCGATTATGACCAGGTCATATGACCAAAACTGATTGATCGTGTATCTTAGAGATTCTATAGATTCACAATTTTGATTCTGATTGATTTGTATTTTGCTGTTCTTCATTCACACTGTACGTTCCTCATCAACAGTTTAACCCGGAAACAAAATAGTTACAAAACTGATTAGGGGATAAAGTACATCCAGCCGGAATAATACATCTCAGAATAATATTTTGTCAGCTTAAAATTATAAGGTTCTATCTGAAATTTTTGTCAAAATTGAGTTATTGACATATTCTTATTAGTTGAGACCTTGTTTACATTATGGGATGGTTTTTTATAAGTTGTTTACATTTTAAGACTTTATTTAAAAAACAAATGTTACACACGTACTGTTTGCTATTAGATGCAAAAACTTTGAAGCTCAACATCTCAAAATCATTCAGAACGCAGATAGAAGCTTATAATTCCAAGATGAGGATTTATCAGCAACTGTTGTGTAATAGTGCGTTTACACCAGACGCGGATGAAGCATCAAGCACGAGTGATTTACATATTAAGTTAATACAAAGACGCCAGTGGACATCGTGCAGCGTAATTTATGCAAAGAAGTGGTGCGAATTACGCAATTTGCACAAATTGAGCATTGTGTGCGTTTTACACGCTAATCGATCCAGTTGATAAAAATCGCAACATTAGCGAACATTCCTGCCACGTTAACCAATTAGGAGCTTGCTCTAGTAGGCGTGATCATGATGTAGCACCTGCATTTGGTGTCCCGTGGGGAAATCCTCCTGCTGACAACAGATAATTTATTCATGCAGCTCATCAAACTGGGTTCGGCTTAGTTTGAAGCACCGCTGAAGGCTTCCATGATCTAGGTATAGTTTCTGGAGGAGTTGATGAACTCACAGAGCTGAAGGGATCTATTGCACTTGGATACGGCACTGAACGAATATACGCTGTTTTTCATCCTTCCTAAAGCACATAAATCACAGCTATTCTATCAATACAATCCATGTGAGCCATTTAGTAACAAAGCTAGATTTCCCAGGCAGACAGAAGCCCCGTCCATAATATGAATTTGCGTCTATTGTGAAGTGAATTTGACATATGAAAAAAGTGGGAACTCAAAATGTTTATGCGTCTATTTATGCACAAATATCACAATTTATTCATGCATGCCGCATCAACACAGCATAACAAAGCAAACCAATAAGTGCTTTATTCTGTGATAACAACTAGCAGGATGCACATTTCATGGCTATAGCTATACGTAAATCTAGCACTGGACAAACTTCAGAAGGAAGATGGCAGAGTAACAAATAAGCATATAAATACATATATTCATATATTCACCAATGTCAAGGGGATTTGTAGTACCTGGATGAGTTGTGTTATTACTATAATCAGTAGTTATCTTAAAAATGGCATACTGTACATTGGGATGTCACGACTGACCAATCAGAATCAAGTATTCCAGAGCAGCGTAATCATTTTTTACACTGTATAGATTTCATTTTTATTACTTTGTTATTAATATGAACAAGATGTCGAAGTCTTGTTGACTTCTGATTCTTGAATGTTTTTTATTAAATATAATCAATCAAAGCTCGAACATGAATATTTGACGCGAGCCTCATATCTTGCGATTGATTAAACCCAACTGTTATATATTTCCATGTATTCTATGCTTTAAGAAACAATCCAGCAGCCAACGGAAAAACCGCGCTGGCCTACAAAAACACATCATCACGACAGAGCTCAATCAGGTCCATCAATATTCAATGCTGCGAAACCTCCAAACAAAGGGATAAAAGCCAAAGCACTGCTGAAATAAAACATGTACGATCCAAATTCAAGAGCAACGTGATTAAAAGTAGCAAATGGAAAAGCTGAGCATTGGTCTTCAGCGGTGAGCCGAACGAGGGGCTTTCTATTTAAGCTTTTGAAAAGACATCAGGCCTGAAAACCCCAACTGGAAGCCCAACAAGCCTGATTTCCAAATGACAAAACACTAAAAGCACCACACTCGTTTTCAGAGAACCATCAAAACTTTGAATTGGGGGGAGTGGGGGGGGCTTAAAAGCTGCTTTGAGTAAACCTCTGAATCATCGCCACCATTGAGATGTACTGTCTGTGTCCAAAAAGAGTCTGAATGTGAACACAGAAAAGGCATGAGCTAACTCTGGGTGAACTCTTCATCTGATTGCTTTTCTGAAGTCACTGCAAAACAGCATCAGGGTTCATAAGTGTTGTTTTGTTTTGTCAAAAATGCTGTATTTTTGATGAAACACATCTGCATTGAAGTGGTGATACAACACGAATACTATTATAAAATAAAATTGTCTCTTTTTATTTAATAGTAGAGGCCTCTTTATTTTGCAATATAATATATACAGTGGAGGAAATAAGTAGTCAACTTGTCACCATTTTTCTCAGAAAACATATTTCTAAAGGTGCTGTTGACTTGAAATTTTCCCCAGATATTGGCAACAGCCAAAGAAATCCATATACAGTAAGGGAAAAATTATTTGAACCCCAGCTGATTTTGTAAGTTTGCCCACTAACAAAGAAATGATCAGTCTATAATTTCAATGGTAGGTTTATTTGAACAGTGAGAGACAACAACAAATAACAAAAAAAAAATCCAGAAAAATGTGTTTCAAAAAAAGGTAGAAATTAATTTGCATTTCTATGAATGAAATAAGTAATTGATCCCCGTGAAGGACTGAAATCCTGCTGTGCAAGGTCCCCTGCTTAGGAAAGCCCATCTAAAAGCCCGTTTGAAGTTTGCCACTGAACATCTGACTGATTCAGAGGAGAACCGGGTGAAAGTGTTGTGGTCAGATGAGACCAAAATCGAGCTCTTTGGCATCAACTCAACTCGCTGTGTTTAGAGGAGGAGGAACGCTGCCTATGACTCCAAAAACACCATCCCCACCGTCAAATATGGAGGTGGAAACATTATGCTTTGGGGGTGTTTTTCTACCAAGGGGACAGGACAGTTGCACCACATCAAAGGGAGGATGGATGGGGCCATGTACCGTCAAATGTTGGGTGAGAACCTCCTTCCCTCAGTCAGGGCATTGAAAATGGGTCGTGTTTGGGTACTCCAGCATGACAATGATCCAAAACACTCGGCCAAGGCAACAAAGGATTGGCTCAAGAAGAAGCATATTAAGGTCATGGAGTGGCCTAGTCAGTGTCCAGACCTTAATCCCATAGAAAATCTGTGGAGTGAGCTGAAGGTTCGAGTTGCCAAACATCAGCCACGAAACATTAATGACTTGGAGAGGATCTGCAAAGAGGAGTGGGCCAAAATCCCCCCTGGGATGTGTGCAAACCTTGTGGCCAAGTACAACAAACGGCTGACCTCTGTGATTGCCAACAAAGGTTTTGCCACCAAGTACTAAAGCACGCTTTTCAAAGGGATCAAATACTTATTTCATTCATAGAAATGGAAATTAATTTCTAACTTTTTTTGAAACACATTTTTCTGGATTTGTTTGTTATTGTTGTGTCTCTCGCTGTTCAAATAAACCTAACATTGAAATTATAGACTGATCATTTCTTTGTTAGTGGGCAAACTTACAAAATCAGCTGGGGTTCAAATAATTCTTTCCCTGTATGCAAAAGCAAAACTAATTAGTTTACAAATGAAGTTATGCATAATAAAATGAAATGACGCAGGGAAAAAGTATTGAACACATGAAAAAAGGAAGGTGTAGAAAGCAGAGGATAACATTTTTTTTGGGAATCCCAGGGGTCGCGGGATTCCTGTGGGATTCTCGCGGGATGGGAGTCATCTTTGCTTTTAATCACGAGATTGGGACAGTACAGGAGTAAATAGTTAGACGGGAGCGGGAATCAACTAATAGGGAGATGACAAAAAAGAAAGAAAATGCACAGCCATTTTCGTAGTTTCCTTTTAATATGATTACAATGTAACGCAATTAAAAAAAGAACTACACGACCCAGAAGCAATCAGTGCTGGAAGGAGCTAGCGCCCGGGGAGAAATTGATGTAGTGAAAAAACGATTTGCAGCGCAGTCAGAGGTAATCACATGTCCATTAATGAACAGAACTAGTTTGGAAGTCGGAAATATTAAAGAAGTTGATGAGAGTAAACTGTGGCGGTGATAGCACGCCATATGCTGCTTGTAAAACATGCTTAATCTTAGTCGAGTACACCAGTGAATTAGGGACGAGCGGTCTACAAAAAGGCAAGTTCGGGAAAGAATCAGCCAAGCACCTTTTCGTCTATCAAGCTGTTACGGTTGCTGCCTGTTTGTGTGTGTGTGTGTGT
The DNA here is from genome assembly GCA_903798035.1 of Danio albolineatus. Classification (NCBI taxonomy): domain Eukaryota; kingdom Metazoa; phylum Chordata; class Actinopteri; order Cypriniformes; family Danionidae; genus Danio; species Danio albolineatus. The sequence continues at coordinate 4,293,046 of CAIGQQ010038338.1, forward strand.
GTGTGTGTGTGTGTGTGCGCGTGTGTCATCACGTCACTCGCTGTTTGTTTGCACCTGCGGTGAGTTGCGCTATTTGCAAATTGGCTATAAATATGGACCGAGATTGAGCGGGGAGAGAAGACTTCACTGCCAGCCATCAAGCTTTATTTTCTTTAGTTTCTTGTTGTTGTTTTTTCCTTAAGTCTTAGTTTATTATGCTTTGTTAAATGTTGGGTTGTTAGTCTTATGTTAGTGTTGTATATTTGTTGGAGAACGTGAGTTTTTGATTCTTTATTCGTTCTTGCTTAGTTTTTACACATGATTTTGATTTGTGATGCTGTGATAAATTTATTAATTAGACAACTTGATTCGTGTGTACTCCTTATGTTGCGTTCCCTTGATGGATTTATTGTGTTTAAAAAAACAAAGGTAACACAAGCGAAAATTGTCATCGGGTGTTACAGTAAGTCTCGTCTGAACGACAAAATTGCTCACAACCGTCATCACAGGTTCAGTGTTTTCATTCAAAGTAAATTACTGAATTAAATTGAAACTAGAGGAATTATTGTATGCATGTATGGTGGTGAGTGACGAGGAATATCTGCTGTTAACCTTTCTAATGATAACTTTTTCTATAAAACCAGACACATACTGAATGTTTTCATGTATATAGGATGCATATAATGCAAATGGCCACGTTTTAAATGAAATCATATACAGAACCAAAAGTTGTATGTATATAGACATACATGCTGCTGCGACGAGGGCAGGGCGGAGGATCGCGATGCTGGCTCAGCATCGTGATGTCTATTGGCCATCAGCGATGGATGATGCCATCGTCTATTGACCCGACCCTAATACTCCAAGTAATTTAAAATTAAACTAAATTCATCAAAATTGCTGGCGGTGACTGGAAATGTATCATTTTTTTAATGCTTGCGGTAAATAGAGTTAAAAGTCTTTGCGCTTGCTTTACATGAGAAGCTGTCTAAAGGCAGAAATGTGTTTCAGATTTGCGTCAGGAGCGTCCCTGCAGGTCCTGGAGTTGGTCAGACGCAGCCTGCTGTCCCTCCTGCTCGCCTACACATAATCACCGCTTTGGGATTTGATGTGGCACTGTGAACCTAGTGCTTCTGTGGTTCAGAAATAGCTTTATCTACATGCGATGAGGCTGAATGGAAAGCGTGCGGGTTGTAAAGAGTCCAGAAAAGGACACATCAGGACATCTGCTGATAGACAGGACTTAAAATTAGATAAGCTAAATGCTTGTTCGCATAAGTTCACCCCAACATGTTCCTGCAATGCATTAAAACAAACAATGTTTCCTTTCTGTGCACTCTCAAACGGTGTTGGTTTTGGCATTAATGTCCGTTTATCAGCTTTACCGCCATCACTGAGATCTTCTGAGGTCGAGAAACAGAACAAATACACAACTAGGATTCTGATGGTATCACAATTTCATTAATTGCTGAAGCTTTAATTATGTTATCATTACGACATTGACCTAAAAAAAAAAGTGTTAACAGGTATAATAACAAATACTTTAATAGTGTATTGCTAGATATATACACTCACCGGTGACATAAATAGATGCACCTATCTAACTGCTCATTAACGCACATTTCTAATCAGCCAATCACATGGCAGCAACTCAATGCATTTAAGCATTTAGCCATGGTCAAGACGATCTGCTGCAGTTCAAACCGAGCATCAGAATGGGGAAGAAAGGTGATTTAAGTGACTTTATATGTGGCATGCAAGACGGCATCAACAATTATGTCTTGACATGAAAGCTCATGAATATTTTTCTGCTGATCCTTCAGTTAACATGTTTGATCAGCTTGCCGGATTTATTAACGTTCATCTGAGGTTTTACTTCACACAGTTTCTTCAAATGTCATAGGCTGTTCTTACTGTCCTAACATTTTCACATGACTAAAATGCTGCGTTTTTTGTCTAGAAGTGGACGTGTGTACCTGCCAACCTGGAGCAAGAGCAAACCTCTAAATACTCTTACTGGAAAAGCAGGAGAACTGAGAACTGCAGTTCAGTCCAAAGCCACTGCACGTGGACTGAGAAACAGGATGATTACTTCAGTTTCACCAGGGTACAGGCCTGTCATCATAAATAATGGGTGTTGTGTGATATACAGTATTGTGGTAGAAATGAATGCAATATGTGATGTTATTGTCATTTTAATACTAATTAATGCTTGTGTTTATATAATAAGTATACAACAGCATATACTGTAAATAGGTATGAAGACTTCAGACACAACACACTGTAAAAAATACTGTTCCACACAATTCCTCCAAATTTTCCCAACATAAATCAATTAAGTTAACTTGATCATTTTTACAAATTGAAGTGAATTGAACACAAAACATTCAAGTTTGTCCCAAAACACTTAAGAATTGTGTTGTTTCAACTCATTGTAAATATGTAGTTTGAAAAAAGCAGCAAAGGTTATTTTTTGAGTCTAGGAGAAAAAGCAGATCTAAACGTCCTTGTAAAGCGGCTTTAAAGTTATTCATGCTTCACTTTGTGAGTTTTCTCTGGACTGCAGCTTTGAACCGGAGCTTATTTGGAAGGTTGTTGCTAGATCAGATACGGTTGTGGCCAAAAGTTAAAGTGAATTATTTAGATTATTTATTAAAATTCCCATTAATTGTATTTTATTAACATCTACCCCTAACTCAACTATCACAGTAATGTAAAAACATTACTTATGCAGATTATTATTTATGTTATTTATTAAATTACTCTATATATTGTATTTTATTAATGTCTATGCCTACACCAACCCTAAACCCAACCGTCACAGTACTGTAAATATGAGTTATTGTTATACAGTGTCACAAAAATCATGCCTTATTGATGTGCATATCCACAGCTGTATCCCGTCTAGACTTTACCCATTTGCACACCTTCCAAATATTTATAATCAATAGTTTTAATGTATATATAGTTTATAATTTATATAAAAATATTCACCTGTTATTATTCTTTTATTTTATTCCTATGATTCAAAACTGGATTTTCAGCATCATTACGTCAGTTTTACATAATCCTTCAGAAATCATTATGATATGATGATTAAAACATTTCATATTCATATAACATGATGAAAACATGATGATTTTTAAATCATTTAAAAAGATAGTAAATGTATGCTATTTCACAATTGACCTACTTACTGCAGCTTTGCAGAATAAAATTAATGTCGGTAACGCTTTATTTTAATAAGTCCTTGTAGCACGTTTCATGTACTTACTATAGTAATTACAAAAATAATAATGCATTTTTACATACAACTAACCCAAAACCTAACCTGCTTTCCAAGCCTAACCACATACGACCCTATCATACACCAAGCACAATAAGGTGCCAGACGTGTTTGGAGTTATTTGTTGCTATTTTCACACCAGCGCAACCCTGATTTTTACGTTTTGCCCCACTTTGTTTAAATAGCAAATGCATTTGCACCACTTTGTGGAGTCATGAGCGGTGCTGGTCTATAAAGGAGGTCTGTAAAGGTGCATTGTTGGAGCGTTGCTTTTTTGAGGATCTGAAACAGACTGCGCTGTTGACCATCTAAAAGCTGCTCCAAAGTCCAGTGCAGAGCGTGTTAGTTACTGTATGCACCTACGTAGGTTCAAGTACAACAACACACAATTATCTTTACAGATGAAAAAATTCAAGGATTAAAATATTACAAAAATAATTATTTTCTACAGAAATATAAAAACCTCTGCCTCTATGGCTCAACTCAGGGGGCTTTTCAGGTTATTCATCACAAATGGCATGTGTATTGCATTATGTTTATTAATATTATTTATTAAATGCATATTTATAAATAGTTTTTTTTTTAAAACGGGTTTAGATTTATCCACCTGTGGGGTTTTGGATACGTCTGCATCACTATATGGAACAGGACGTGTGTTTCGATACAACTATAAAAGATGTTTTTTGAACACACTTCATTATTATTGTTCATTTATTCGTTTGCTGGAAATTAGAATAAAATTTTGAAATAGTTTTGAAACAAATCTTTGCGCTTAAACTAAATTAATTATGTAGGCTATGTAGGATGCCTGTGAATACAACACTGTTTCCTTATCCACGAAAGAGAGAAAGAGAAAGTGAAAGTTAAGGCCTATGGAGGAGGCTCATTCTTACAACTGACTCTTGAAGAGAATGGGAGATGATTGGTTTATTCTCAATACACACCCATAACTCATTAAGAGAATGAGCTCAACCTTGTTAGACCATGCGCCAGGGAGCAGAGCGTATTTTTCCGTTCTTAAACTAGGCATGCCCTAAAAGCCTTAAATGCCCTTAGACTTTGCGACTAGATCGTTAAAATAGAGCCCACAGTATGTACTGCACATGTAGTTAATTGACATTACACTGTAACCTTAACGTGTGACATCAATTTATTTAACAAAAATAACATTTAAAATCTTAGTGACCCCATGTTTTTGTACTGTACGTACACATGCATCTAAATATACACACAAATTTTTTTCATCTGTGTGTGTGTTCTGAGTGGAACCAGTAACAGCCGCAGATTAGAGAGCATTCAAAGACTAGCGTGACACAGAAATGCCAATATCACCGACCGTGAGAGCCAAAAAAGACAATTGCAAACTGTGTGTGTGTTCGAGAAGCCCGAAACCATTTACAGATTCAAGCTCAAAGAAACCAGGAACAAAACATACGCTTCTGTGCCAACCAAATTTATCATGTTTCCCACACCACGCTGCATGAAATCCAAATACAACATCACTTAGGCTGTTTATGAGCAGACATTGGTGATATTGAGTAAACATGCCAATTGTTTAGTTCTGGGACACAAACTATAGAATATTCAGCAGAAACCACCCGAATTCACAGACACTCCTGTTAAAGAGATAGTTCACCCAAATATTTACTCATTGTTTACTCCCCTTAAATGTTTCCAATCATTTATTAGTTTCTTTCTTTCGTTGAAAACAAAAGACGATATTTTGAAGAACTCTAAAAAAAAAAAAACTTGACTAGTTGACTTCCATAGTAGGAAAAACAAATACTATGGAACTTCAACATTTTTCTATCTTCGCTGACGTCCAGCGTTCTCCAGCCTCCAGCGTCTAGACTGCAGCTTTGCACAAGACGTTTGGCCATAGGAGAAATGGTCGTGCACAACTGAGCCTGGTTTCTCTCTGGAGGTTTTTTTATCCTTCACTTTTCTAAGTTTGTTCCCTGCCGCTGTCGCCACTGACTTACATAGTTCGAGACCTGTAGAGCTGCGCATCAATGGATTACTCTTCAGTGTTTGGACTCGCAGTAGTGAATATTAAACCACATTGAACTGAACAAGATGAATTGAATATCTGCATATTATATTAGACAGCAACTTAGCTTTAGAAAACCATATCTCCCAAGTCACAAAAAAACAGATGCTTTCATCTGAGAAATATTGCTAAGTTAAGAAAAAAGGTATCTATCTAAGATGCAGAAAGCTAGTTCATGCCTTTATGACTACTATGTTGGATTACTGTAATGCTCTGTACATTGGTCGTCCAGCATCCTCTATTTACAAACTTTAGTTAGTGCAAAATGCAGCTGCCAGAGTTCTTACCAGGTCAAGAAAACATGACCATATCACTCCAGTTTTATCCTCCTTACACTGGCTGCCTGTTATGTTCTGTATCGATTATAAAATATTACTTACCTACAACGCTTTAAATAATCTAGCTCCTGTTTATCTAACCAATCTTCATTCTCGTTATAATCGAACCCGCTCTTTAGGGCTTCTGGTAGTACAGAATAGCGAAGTCTACTAAAGGAGCTCAGGCCTTCTCATTTATGGCTCCTAAACTCTGGATTAGCCTTCCTGATAACGTCCAAGGCTCAGACAAACTCTCTCAGTTCAACACTAGATTAAAGTTCTGTCTTTTTAGTAAAGCATAGATGCATTGCATCACATAACAGTTTGATGCATGAGTGTGCTCCACACAGGTGTGCGGGCTTGACAACCACCTGTAGGACACACTCCTGTCTTAATGCATTTAGGGGTTCAGACATTAGAAACTCTCATATGCTTTACATGTTTGTTTATATAAGTACTATTTTCATGTATAAGACTTAATTTTTCCATCTCGTTTAAATACACTATGTACAGCAGCTACGCTAATTATTTCCTTTATTCTTCATTTCCATCTGGGGATACTCGTCCTGAGGCCTCTAGAGATTATGCAGTGCCATTGATGTGATCCAAGACCTATGAAGAAATGATGCCATGGTATCCATAATCCTGGACCAGGCCATATCCTGAGCTGGTGCTGTGGTGGTCATCTGTAGACAGTGGCGAGGGACTTGTGGAGCTGCGCATCGATGGATGCTCTTCAGTGTTTGGAGTTTCAGCAGTGAATATTAAACCACACTGAACTAAACTGAACTTCAACTCTGAAAACTGCACTGACACAGTTTCAGTTTACTAGAACTTCTTTGTTAAGCTGCTTTGACACAATCTACATGGTGAAAGAGCTTTGGAAATAAAGATGAATTGATCTGAATTGTGCTGGTCATCGTCAATATAATTCTAACAGTCGGGAAACTAAAGCAAAACCAACTTTACTCTCCTTTTACACTCCTTAACTCTATAACTCGATAACAATATTTTCACATCACATTATCATCAGAAAATCAGAAATCTGAATTGGCCTAGAAGAAAATACGTACAGTGTGATAGGGAACAGACATGAGGTTCTCAAGGTGAATGCGTACCTCGGCTCTAAGGGTCATACAACAATAAATAAGGTCAAGAATCTTGGTGTGACTCTGGAGTCAGATCTCAGTTTCAACAGTCATGTCAAAGCAGTCAGTAAATCAACCTACTATCATCTCAAAAACATTGCAAGAATCAGATGCTTTGTTTCCAGTGAAGACTTAGAGAAACTTGTTCATGCTTTTATCAGCAGCAGGGTGGATTACTGTAACAGCCTCCTCACTGGCCTTCCCAAAAAGACAGTTGCAGCTCATTCATAACGCTGCGGCCAGGATTCTGACCAGAAGCAGGAAATCAGAGCACATCACACCTGTCCTCAGGTCTCTACACTGGCTCCCAGTTACATTCAGAATAGATTTTAAGTATTACTGCTTGTCTATAAATCACTAAAAGGCCTAGGAGCTCAATACATTACAGATATGCTCACTGAATACAAACCTAACAGATCACTCAGATCATCAGGATCATATAAACTAGAAACTCCAAGAGTTCAGTCAGAGCAGGGTGAATCTGCTTTCAGCTACTGACAGCGCCCCCTACTGCTGGAATCAGCTTCCAGAAATGATCAGATATGCTCCAACATTAGACACATTCACATCAAGACTGAAACACATCTGTTTAGCTGTGCCTTTACTGAATGAGCACTAGGCTACGTCCAACAGATCGCACTATTATGTCTTTCTTTTCTTTTTCATTCTTTTATAACTTGTTTTAACACATTTTAATCAGTTTTTTTTATTATTTGTTTTTATTTTCTTATACTTTAAATTTTATTTCTGTTTATGTAAAGCACTCTGAATTGCCACGGTGTATGAAATGTGCTATATAAATAAACTTGCCTTGCCCAGTCGAGCACTGACATCAAATGTGTACAGTATGTATTTTGGGGTAGTGAATAATGTTATCGTTGATGCTTCCTTGAGCAAATCTCTGTAATGTTAATATGCAGGGCAGTAATGGCGTATGTTTCGGTGTGGGCAGAATTATTAGTTACTACAGACGTCAGCAGCTTGACCACTGAAAGCTTTTTTTTAGCAACTTTTCTGTTCAGCGCAATTATCTGTAAGCATCCGGCTGAATCCTGCCGGCTCGTCCACACACAGGTGCTCTGATAACCCTGACGTCAATGAAAACGTGACCGATGTTTAAAGCCCTGCATCTATGCATGGATGAAGCTCTGGATAAAATTTCCACCATCTGCACCAGGTCTCAGACAAACTGTGCAAACACTACGCTTTAAAAGCTTGAGGTCAGCAAGCACTGTCCTGGAGACTTTAATTCATCATTATTTGTAAAAAATAATGACATCCATAATCACACATGAGATTTATATTTCCAATAAATCCAATTCTTTCAAAGTTTCTGTATAGAGAAACCTAACAAATACATACGTGTTAAAACCTTTTCTACAAGAATGAGATGAAGAAGGGACAGTTCGCCCAGAAATGAAAATGACCTCATAAATGATTCCCCCATCATCATCTTTTAAAACCTTTATAAGTTTCTTTCTTCAGTTAAACATAAATGAAGATATTTTGAAGAATGCTGAATGCCGACACCCATTGATTCCTATAATAGGGTAAAAATTACTATGGAAGTCTATGGCTGTTTCTCAATATGTGTTCTTCAGCGGTCTCACGTCCTCGTGTAACATCATCATCAACTGCCAAAGTTCATTTCCAATATTCAAGATCGCAAGAGCAGAGGACCCTTGACAGAACTCTGATGCATTCCTGATATCGAGGATGCATCGATGCAGACTTGAGCGCAAAACGTCCCGAAAGTCATTGCGGCTAGATAAGGGAGGTGGGAAGAGCAGCATTTTATGCCAGTTTAATGTTAAAGTTTAGAGATATAACTTATTTATCTCAAGAGTTTGCCTAAATGAGACGATGAACGTAAACATTACCATGAAAATCTGAATAAAGACAAAGAGCTAAGAGTTAAATCGCAAAAAAAAAAAAGAGTGAGTTTTAAGTGATGATTTAAAAGCACTCAGAGAGAATTCCACAATTTAGGAGGCAGTGAAATCTGTACAAAATCAGCAGATTCGTGTATAGTAACTAAAAACTTGACACATGGAATAAGAAAATAATAACTTCATGATAACGTTTAAATCCAATTAGAACCACTTGTTTTGTAAACAAAGAACGTTTATCATATAATATAGAATATAGTAGAGGTGTGAACCTACACTGGTCTTACGGTTCGGTTATGATTATCATGCCACCGATTCAGTTCAATTCAACATCTCAGTGCATCTCGGTGCATTGACAATGCTTTTCATACACAATTAGATTTTTTCTTCACAACACAAGAAAAAAAGTATTAAAATCTATAAATTTATTAATAATTATATATTATTTGTAATACAACTTTGTCTTTTAATACAAGCAGTCGGATATATATGTATGGTTCCTCTAATTTTATCTGCTCAAAGAACACACTCTTTTTGAACGATTTAGACAAAACTGCAGTACATGCACAGAAGACAACATGAGGGTTTATAGCAAATAAACTCATGTAAATTATCCCGCTTGCTTTTTGAGCGCTGTCAAGCGAGAACTACTCTCCTATGATTGGTCATTGTCTTCTCCCGCTCAATAGAAAGGCCTGCGATTGGCTTTAAAAATGAAAGCGCTGTTCACAGAGGAGTGACACGTGAAGAACAGCCGCGGTTACACTGTGCATAATGCGCGATTATCACATGTAATCTGTAATAGACGCGGAATAGAAAACTCACACCACAGGCACACTCGTGTCTGGATCCACACATTGCTTTAACAGCTGAGAGGAGAGGAAAAGTTACTTTACGAACACGCCAGCGGGTCAAATGTCCAAAGTGTGTGTGAGAGCGCAAAGGAGGCAGATATGGTGTTTTACAGCATTTCTCCCAAGTAGTGAAATAGCAGCTCATGTTGTACCTTCTTTAGTGTCCAGCAATCTCACCAGCAGTGATTTGTGCACAGTTATCTGCTTTATGTAGTAGGAGCGTTTTATTAACTCGCCCTCGCCTCCTTCGCCATAGTATTCTACCGTGACATAACGCATAAGAGATAAATGACGTCAGTACGTAATAACCGGTTCTGATCTATTACTGAACCGATATCGAATTGTCTGCATCGCGGTGCACCAAAGAAACAATTAATTTTGACACCCCTAGAATATAGACTATAATATAGACTGAAAATCACTGCAGGTTTAGGCAGATATTTTCTGTGAGTGAACAGTTAAACGACCAACATCAGAGGAGTGTAAAGCACATGCAAGGGTGGAAGGAAATACCAAAAAAATTAAATAATAAATAAGAGAAATATTGCAGTAGCAGACCATTCGAGGCATTATAAGTTAGCATGAGGCAATACAAAAATGACAGGAAGCCAATGCATTAATTTGTCATGTGTTTCTTACCTGAACCGCAGAGCTGATCTCCGCTGCGAAACCTCCGGTCACTGGAGCCTCGTGACTGATGAGCAGACGACCCGTCTTCACCACCGACTGCAGGAGACAAAACAAGAGCAGAAACACAAGTGAAAATCTGCTGCGATCACACACAGACACAGACCATCACGCGTTTCACACCACTACATCAGCACAATGACTGAACAGCACAGTAGCAAGAGAACGACACGTTATATGTTGTCAAAAAAGGTGTACAAACATGGCATAATATCTGTTTGATGCCTTATTCATTCATTTGGATGTTGTTATAGGAGGCTTTTTCTTCCTAATTCATAACTTTCTCGTGCCAATTCTTAAGATATAAACCTAATGAGACTAAACGATATCTGTGACTGAACTGATTGTGGAATGGCTGAGTATATATGGTGAGCAACAAGAGATAATCAATCATTACGCTCATGAAGCCTGTTTTTCCTTTCTCCTGTTTTGTTATTTAACAAATTATTGAACGGGAACCATCTTCCATTCTCGTCTTTTAACCCCTGTGTGCTGTTAGGGATGTTGTCATCTACTCTGGGATGATTTTGAGGTAAATTGACCACCCTTTAGTTATGTTTGGGGCTGTTTTTGCCCCATTGACTTCCATTATAACCACATTTCTTTGACTGCAAAGCCTTGACACCATGGCACCTTGACATAAGAACAATGTTTATCAATGCTTACAACCAAGCACATGTGGTCAGAACACAAGCGAGTCGCAGGTAATGAAGGTTTAAGCGGTTCTCCCATAAGAAAGCCGTTCTAAGCAAAATGCCACCATGCGTCTCTAGCTTCGCTCACGCTCCACCCACGCACCGCCTCTTTTTCCTTGTTTGGTATGCCCCGGTTGGTGCGATGAGGTACTAACAAAATGGCGATGGTTGGCCACGCCGACTAGTGGCTTCTTTTGGGTTCTTCATAAACCTATTGGTGACGTCACGGATACTACCTCCATATCTTTTACAGTCAATGGGGGAAACCAACAGCAACATGAGGAGAACATGCAAACTCCAAACAGAAATGTCAACAGGACCAGCCGGGTCTCGAACCAGCGATCTTGCTGTAAGGTGACAGTGCTAACCAGAGCCACCGAGCCGGAAATCTCAAAATCAAAATCTCAAAGCAGTCTGTCATTTGTGTAGATGGCCACTGCATTTAATCATATTTAAACACAGAGCGAAAACACCATTTGCTACCGATTATGAATGCTGTTTGATGTTCATACTTGAGTATTGATGGTCATTATGGCTGGAGTGAAAGCATCTTTCTGTTAGCCTGATGAAAATAAACAGCAGGTCACAGCTGTGGACCACAAATCGGCACGATTCCTCAAACTCTACAAGCTGACAGATCAGACTCTTCAAATGAATAAAAGCAGGTGCACGCTTAGATTAGAAGACTCAGTTTCGACTGTAATTGAGCTTTGTTCTGTGATGTGTACAAAAGTCTTGTTCTTATTTGAGATATAAAAGATCTAAAATGATCTGATCTTTGGCTGGTCTTAAATTTGGGAAGTAAAACATCGGATGAGCATTAGAAGCATACAGCACTATCAGAAATAATCTGCTAATCAAAGGACTGAACTGATGATCAGCAGACGTGTGATCAGTGTGTTGGTTTGGTGTATGTTGTGTGAGGACAAAGCTAAAGCCGTGCTAAAACCGAGTCCTGAACATGACAACGATACAAAACACAGCAGCAAGTCCACAACAAAAAGAGCTGAAGAGGAGGAAAACCCACAAAATCAAGGCTATCAAGAGTCCTGAGCTTATCCTGATGACATGCAGGAAACTCAGGACTTTAATTATTACACTACCTGACAAAAGTCTTGTCGTTGATCCCAGTTGTAAGAGCAACAATTAATAACTTGACTTCTAGTTGATCATGTGGAAAAGTGGCAGAAGGTGGATTTTTCTGATGAATCATCTGTTGAACTGCATCCTAATCATCACAAATACTGCAGAAGACCTCCTGGAACCCGCAAAGACCCAAGATTCTCACAGAAATCAGTCAAGTTTGGTGAAGGAAACATCATGGTTTGGGGTTACATTCAGTATGGGGGCATGCGAGAGATCTGCAGAGTGAACAGAGTCTGGGGTAAGATGAAGCAGGAGGCATTGAAGATGAATCCAAAGAATCTTGATAAACTCTGGGAGTCCTGCAGGAACGCTTTCTTTGCCTTAGACTACTGTCCTAACTAAATAATTAAAAATCAAGGCATGATCATTTTATTTAGGTAAAATAAGTGTAATCTAGAGGTCTCTGCCTTGCGTACAAGACACTTCTGATACCAAATGATCAACTAGAAGTCAAGTTATTATTTGATGATCCTAAAACCTGGATAGGCTTTCGTCAGGTAGTGTACTGCTAAAAACACATCACGATCTGAATAATCGTTAGTGCTCAGGTTAGCTTTTATACAGTATTTTAGCTTATTTGTGTATAATTAATGACACAGTACGAGATGTCATGTGATCTTTCTCGTGAGGTTTTAGCTAATAGTTTTTAAGACCTGCCAAAGACTCATTCATTCATTTTCTTTTCGGCTTAGTCCCTTTATTAATCCGGGGTTGCCACAGCGGAATGATCCGCTAACTTATCCAGCATATTTTTTAGGCAGCGGATGCCTTTCCAGCCGCAACCCATCTCTGGGAAACATCCACACACACTCATTCACACTCATACACTACGGACAATTTAGCCAACCCAATTCACCTGTACCGCATGTCTTTGGACTTGTGGGGGAAACCGGAGCACCCGGAGGAGTGCAAGAGAACATGCAAACATGCAAACTCCACACAGAAATGCCAACTGACCCAGCCGAGGCTCGAACCAGCGACCTTCTTGCTGTGAGGCGAACGTGCTACCCACTAGGCCACCGTGGCGCCCCTGCCAAAGACTATATAATTATTTGTATTATGTTCTGATACAGAAAAAAAGTTATATTAAATAGGTAATAAGTAATTATTTTACTTTTTCACACGATTTTACTTTTTCACACGACTGTATATTTTTTGTCCTCGGATGGTTGCATATCAGAGTTAGAGGTTTATGTAGTGTATATAGACATAAGTTTCAACAAAGACAAAAGGAACTACACTCACAATGGACCGTTTTAAATGGTCATCGGCATCTTAAATCCTTGAATTTTGTATTTTAGATACAAGTAAAACACATATAAAAGCTATAGTTTGTATTATATGATCTTTGCATTAAACTACAAAAAACCAACCCAATTATTGCTTATGCAAGGTGTTTGTAATTCAGTGTCTATGGACAGGTCTGTAAATTTGATGTTCACTGTAATCGATTTGTGCTGAGACAACATAAAGGAAGTTTACGAAGTCGTTTTTACAAATTTAAGTGGATCGAACAACTAAAACAATAAAACAATTAAGTTGTCCCCACCCCCCCAAAAAATGAATATTCATGTTTATTTGGGGTTTAGTAAAATAAAATAAAATATTTATGCAAATATTCAACATTTTCCAATAAAATTTAATTCTAAAAATCACAGAATCACATTGATAAATAAAATAAAATGTAATATCTATTCAGATATTAGACATTTTCTAATAATATTTAATCCTAAAAATCACAGATTCACACTGGTAAATAAAATAAAAATAAATATTTATGCAGATATTAGACATTTTCCAATAATATTTTATTCTAAAAATCACAGAGTCACATTGATAAATAAAATAAAATGTAATATCTATGAAGATATTAGATATTTTCTAATAATATTTATCCTAAAATCACAGATTCATATTGGTAAATAAAATAAGATGTAATATTTTTGCAGATATTGGACATTTTCCAATAATATTTCATCCTAAAAATCACAGATTCACACTGGTAAATAAAATTAAATATTTATGCAGATATTAAACATTTTCCAATAATATTTATCCAGTAAATCACAGATTCACACTGGTAAATTAAATTAAATATTTTATGCAGATATTAGACATTTTCCAATAATATTTCATCCTAAAAAAAATAAATAATAATAATAAAAAATTCACAGATTCACACTGGTAAATAAAATAAAATTCTGCATATATTAGACATTTTCCAATAATTGTGTTGTTTCAGTGTTGTTCTCTCTTCTGGCTCCTGTTTTTAACAGTCTTGGTAACACAATCGTTGAGTTTTACTTTTATTATTGGAGCAAATAGGAACGCAAAGAGATTATTTGTTATACTCTTCCATTAACTGCTCTCTAAGTTTACCAACTATGTTGTTGTGGAGAAACCCAGCAATGTGAAGAGTCCATACTAACTCCACGTCACTTCATTCAACGTGTCCTCAATGTGTGCAGAATGTAATCCTTAAAATATTAGCTGCTGTCATCACGCAGAACTGAGTGTACTGCGTTTGATGTTGAAGTACTGGAATGAACAAACAAACCACACATGATCCAACGCAAGAGAATATCCTTCAAAGATGAACCTGCTGAACTCCAATCTAGTTAGATAGTTCTGTCTCGAAACTTCTTCTCATACTAAACGCAGCGAATTAAACACTTTGTTTACACTACTTGAAAGGGTGTTCATGAAACCTTTGTGATCATGACATGATACAATATGAAAGACATTTTTTGCATGCTTGTGACAACTGTTATCAAGTGTCATTGCCTCAGTTATGTCCTTTTAAATGCAAAGATGACAGTTTATGATATCTTGACATCACAACTGTGACTCATCTTTGTCATGCACCTTGACGTTATCAAGACAACGTAACTTGTCATAAAACTGTCATAAACATGATTGCCATGAGGTAGGGGTGTAATGGATCATGGTTGATACGTGATTCGTATGGATCTCAACCCATGGTTCAGAACACAGGTGACCCGGTAATAGATTTATCCGATAATAATATGATAGATTAATCCTAAATGTGTAAGGATCGCAAAAAGATCGCCTCTCGCATCATTCAAATCACATGTATGAAAGCATTTAGGCATCATATAATGATGACTGAAGAAGTTGTGGTGGGTTTTTCGGGATGTGGTGGGTTTCTTAGGTTAATAAAGGTGTTTTCTGTCACTACTTGTTTAATCTGCATTAATGCATTCAGTGTAAGCTGCACTATTCATCATTAAAAGGTCGGGATCTCAACACCCACGCAACATAAATTATAAATGATGGTGATTTGCATGTATTTATTAATCCAAGTTCTATTTGTTAAATCTAGGGATGAACAATATATCAGTGGCCATATCAATATCGGCAGATAAATGCTATTTTTAATGTTATTGTTATCGGTCCGATGTCAAAATTAGGCCAATATCTTTAAGCCGATAGATAACATGATTGTACAGAACTGTCTGCCTCACGAACGCATGGGTCGAACTTATTCAGACTTGTCCAGTGCGCTAAAACTGAGCTTTCCTCACATTGTTTATTCCTTCAAAGTCCAGCCTTTCTTCATGTGGTATTGCTGTGCGCTAATATAATTTTCTAATAGTCTATAAACTGTGAGAATGTGAGAAAAGTTTAATTAAAATATTTTATATCTAAAAATAAATTCTCAAATAAATGCGTGTATGTGTGGATTTGTACCTTAAATGTTTAATAACAATAATAATAATAATAATAAAATATAATGATGACTGAAGAAGTTGTGGTGGGTTTCTTAGGTTATTAAAGGTGTTTTCTGTCACTACTTGTTTAATCTGCATTAATGCATTCAGTGTAAGCTGCACCAATAATTATTAAAAGATCGGGATCGCAACACCCACGCAACAAAAAATGAATGATGGCGATTTGCATATGTTTATTAATCCTTCTAATCGCTGCATTCAAATCTGCTTTTGAAAAACGCTGGTTAGATGAAAAACCAAGTTCTATTTGTTAAAAATAGGGATGAACAATATATCAGTGGCCATATCAATATCGGCCGATTAATGCTATTTTTAATGTTATCGTTATCGGTCCGATGTCAAAATTAGGCCGATATCTTTAAGCCGATAGATAACATGATTGTACAGAACTGCCTGCCTCACGAACGCATGGGTCGAACTTGTTCAGACTTGTCCAGTGCACTAAAACTGAGCTTTCCTCACATTGTTTATTCCTTCAAAGTCCGTCCTTTCTTCATGTGGTACTGCTGTGCGCTAATATAATTTTCTAATGGTGGATAAACTGAGAATGTGAGAAAAGTTTAATTAAAATATTTTATATCTAAAAATAATCTTCTTAAATAAAAGTGTGCATGTGTGCATTTATTCCTTAAATGTTTCATAACAATAATAAAATATAATGATGACTGAAGAAGTTGTGGTGGGTTTTTTGGGATGTGGTGGGTTTCTTAGGTTATTAAAGGTGTTTTCTGTCACTACTTGTTTAATCTGCATTAATGCATTCAGGGTAAGCTGCACTATTTATCATTAAAAGATCGGGATCTCAACACCCATGCAACAAATTATAAATGATGGTGATTTGCATTTGTTTATTAATCCTTCTAATCGCTGCATTCAAATGTGCTTTTGAAAAACGCTGGTTAGATGAAAAACCAAGTTCTATTTGTTAAAACTAGGGATGAACAATATATCGGCCGCCATATCAATATCGGCAGATAAATGCTATTTTTAATGTTATCGTTATCGGTCTGATGTCAAAATTAGGCCGATATCTTTAAGCCGATAGATACCATGATCGTACAGAAGTACAGAACTTGTTCAGACTTTTCCAGTGCACTCACACTGAGTTTTCTTCACATTGTTTATTCCTTCAAAGTCCATCATTTCTTCATGTGGTTTTGCTGTATCGCAGTCAGTAACCATATTCCTTATCACTGTAGATGTTTGATAGAGTGTCATTGTCTATTAAACTCATTATTTGTTTGCTCAATGAAACCAGAGTTTGTTCGTATTCTTATCAAACAATCTGAAGTTAAAGAAAGCGTCCTGTCTGAGGATGAGGAGTGTAGAAATACTGTGAGCCATATGTCAAACAATCAGTGTCTATCCGAACACGTGGCCTTGAGCATCTGATAATTAGCGCAGAATGAAAACAGCATTTGCTGCTGATTATGAATATTGTTTGATGTTAATCTTCTCAATGAGATGCCATGAACCTCCTGAACTTTGGTGAACACACGGACTATTTCTTCCTCTAAAGCTGCAACAACTGCACACAGAACACTTTGTGGGCTCACAAACCGTGCAGAATTACACCCAGAAGTGGATTATACATGACCAGAAGCCAATATAAGTGACTGGACCTGCTGATTTTTCTTGAGGCGGTGTGGTTTCACTAAACCAAAGGTCGCAGGTTCAAACCCTAAAAAAAAAAGCTGTGCAACAAACACTGTGTGCCCTTGAGCGAAACACAACACTTCTGCTGAAGTTGTATATACAGACCATGCACGCTTTGATGTTTTTCTAATAGTGGATAAACTGTGAGAAAAGTTGAATAATAATGGCGCACAATTAAAATATTTTATATCTAAAAATACATTCTCAAATGAATGCTTGTATGTGTGCATTTACACCTTAAATGTTTCACTCGTTTTTTTTTGCAGCCGTTTGCTAAAATCATTTAACTTCATTTCATTTTTTCCTCATTAATGTCCACACAGCACCCCATATTGACAGAAAAACACAGAGTTGTTGACATTTGAAATAAAAATCTTCGACATTTTCTATTAAACTTGAAAAGGAGGATGGATATCTATTTAAAGGGCCACGAAACCCCCCGTCTCAGCGTGGTGTTTTCACACCTCTAGTTTGGAAAAGCTCAGGAAAGTGGGTGTGTCCAGCTCTGTGTAGGTGGGAGTGAAAGGGGGGAGAAAGAGGGAGGGTTTTGCATATAAATGGAGGTTTCCATTTGTGCACACGCTGACTTTCAAACAAACACACAGACGCAGGAGGAGAAAGACAGGGACTGTGTTTACATGGACGTCAGTCATCTAATTATTTGCCAAATTATTAATTTGTTGACTTTAACTGCAGTTTGGCACTTTAACGTTTATTCAGGAACATTTCCTGCATGTCCCCTGTGACAAACGAGATATTAAATGTTAGTAACTGCTGAAGGAGTGCAGATTTAATGGAGTGTTTGAGACCGCACAGCGTATTTCAGGGAAATAAATCCTGCATTTCTCGGTAACTAGATGCACTCGGTAGGTAGCGTCAGAAAGCCGTGTGTGTATACACTACTCTGTCACTAAATGCGGCGAAAATTCTACACGACAGTAATCGTTTGTTTACACTTTACACGGATCTTTCAGTCTATAATACTGTAGTGATATTAACGTGCTGTAAACTCAGCAACAGTTCTAATCATTTGACTAAGGTCTGTCTTTAAACACTGAAAGAGTATTGCAGACGAAACCAACTGACTTTGCCATCTTCATAAACAAACAAACACCACTAAACGCCTACTTACTGATCAGGTGACAGGACAATGAACACCAACTGGAGCTGTGTATTTTTTAAAAGGAGACGAGCGGCAAATCTGATTTCACCATTTCCAGATGCGGAAAGCTCTCGGGTAAAAATTTTTCTTACAAACTTATTTTCTGTCGCGCGTCGCGTGCGCTGTAGTCCACCGTGAGTCCAGCTGCATAGCGGGGAATTGAAAGCAAAACCTTTGTTGAAGCACATTTATAAACGCAACACTGAAGACCTGCGTCTCCAAACAATCCTTATTCTTCCCCTTGTTTTGTCAACCTGGCGTCGCTCTGCTGTCTAAAAACTGTAACAGCTACATTCTTTAAAGCTGTCATGCATATTAATGAAATAGTGCGTGCTGATTGGGTTGAACAACATCCTTGTCATGACTTAATGCCGCACACTCGGAGACATCACGATGTACTCGCCAGTACAGACGTCCACTCTCCACGCTGGAGTACATGCATGGATCTCATCGGCGTGACGCAGCCTCAAAAATTCATTTCAAACCGGAAGAACGAATTTGCTCGAAATAACGCAAAAACAACCAATTTTCACTTTTTAGTCAATTATATGTGTCCTAATAGTGTTTTTAGCAGCGTGGGACACATATGTGACTGTCAACAGCTCAAAACATGTGTTTTGGTGTTTCACGGCCCTTTAAAATTTTATTGGCAACAAGTAAAAAGCTATAACCCGGAGATGGTATAAAGAAGACCCACCAAACTAAAGATGAATAGTTCAAAATAACAGCAGAAGTTGAGGAAATGGGAAAAAAAAATGACACATGCACTTTGATTACAAATAGAGACTTTAAAAACTTTAAAAACTATAATTTAACATTTACATCATTTTAGAGGCTATACATCATTGAGAGAATATGTTTGGCAACCTTTTTTATTTTATGTTTATACATATTCTGTTTATTTATTTCATTTTGTGATCTGTTTATTTGTTTATTTAGGTTAATTTAATGTTTTTATATATGCATGTATAAAGATATACATTATTGAAATGGATATATTTGTGTGTATTCGTATATATGCATGTATGTATAAATGTATTATTATTGTTTGTTTGTTTATTCCCACTGGTTATATGTTTAACAAAAAGTAAGTAAAAAGAATTTGATAAAATCTTCGACAGTCTTCAACTGTATGTTTTGATGGAGCAGAAGACTGTATGGCCAGTAAACAATTTTCTATTAAAGGATGAAATATTAGGACATTATAAACATTACTATTAGAATTATCTGCTTTGAAACTGTGCATTGCGAAAAAGTGCTGGACAATAAATCTGACTTGACGTATGTAATGAATGGCTTAATCATTCCACTTGCAGACACTGAAGCTGCTTCTGATTCCTCAGATACCAGCACGCAGAATCTGGAGCTTGTGTGCTAGCGAGGGTGTGAGATTTGAATGTGACTGCAAGCATGCAAGGGTGTGACTGGAGGGATTTAACGACGCTCTGTGACCAAAATACCCAAAATACTGTTAAAACAAAATATCCAAAATTAAAGAGAGGTCTGTATTTTGTGATTTATGATTTTTTTTCCATTTAATTATGATTTTGAATTGCATTATGGGACCTAATGGAACCATTTTAGCCATTACAGACCATACGTACAGTTAAAGTCAGAATTATTCACCCTCCTGTGAATTTTTATTTTCTTTTTCTAATATTTCCCAAATGATATTTAACAGAGCAAGGAATTTTTCACAGCATTTCCTAGAATATTGTTTCGTCTGGAGAAAGTCTTATTTGTTTTATTTTGGCTAGAATAAAAGCAGCTTTTAATAAAAAAAGAAAAAGAAAAAAAAAAGAAAAAAGCATTAATATTATTAGCTCCTTTAAGCATTTTTTTTTCAATGGTTTACAGAAAGTAAGAAACATTTACGTTTTGATGAATGGAAATTTAAATTTAATATAAAGAATCATATTCGATGCTGCTAATGTAAAAAATCATATTCGATGCTGCTAATGTAAAAAATCATATTTGATGCTGCTAATATAAAGAATCATATTTAATGCTGCTAATATAAAGAATCATATTTGATTCTGCTAATAAAAAGAATCATATTTGATGCTGCTAATGTAAAGAATCATATTTGATGC
>CAIGQQ010038338.1:4321040-4336571 GCA_903798035.1 Danio albolineatus
TGTTAAAAACTAGCCTAGAGCACCGTCTGCTGTTAAAAACTAGCCTAGAGCGCCATCGGCTGTTAAAAACTAGCCTAGAGCACTGTCTGATGTTAAAAACTATCCTAGAGCACTGTCTGCTGTTAAAAACTAGCCTACAGCACCGTCTGCTGTTTAACACTAGCCTAGGGTGCCATCTGTTGAACACTAGCCCAGAGCAGTCTGCTGTTGAGCACTAGCCTAGAGCAGTCTGCTGTTGAGCACTAGCCTAGAGCACAGTCTGCTGTTAAAAACTAGCCTAAAGGCGATGTCTGCTGCTAAAGCTGGCCTAGAGTGACGTCTGCGGTAAAAAAAAAAAAAAACTGGCCTAGGGCGCCATCTGCTGTCAAAAATTGGCCTAAATCACCGTCTGCGGATAAAAACTGGCCTAGACTGACGTCCGCAGTTTAAAAAACTGGCCTAGAGTGCCATCTGCTGTTAAAAACTGACTTAGAGTGACGTCTACAGTTAAAAAAAAACTGGCCTAGAGCGCCGTCTGCTGTCAAAAATTGGCCTAGAGTGCCATCTGCAATTAAAAACTGGCCTAGAGTGATGTCTGCGGTTAAAAAATAGTCTGGAGCGCCGTCTGCTGTTAAAACCTGGCCTAGAGTGCCGTCTGCAGTTAAAAACTGACCTAGATGTCTACAGTCAAAAACTAGTCTAGCGAGCTGTCTGCTGTTAAAAACTGGCCTAGAGTGCCGTCTGCGGTTAAAAACTAGTCTACATGTCTAGTCAAAAACTAGTCTATCAAGCTGTCTGCTGTTAAAAACTGGCCTAGAGGGACGTCTTCGGTTAAAAACTAGTCTAGATGTCTACAGTTAAAAACTAGTCTAGAGCACCATCTGCCATTAAAAACTGGCCTAGAGTGACGTCTTCGGTTAAAAACTAGTCTAGATGTCTACAGTCAAAAACTAGTCAAGCGAGCTGTCTGCTGTTAAAAACTGGTCTAGTCTCGCCTAGTGGTTAGTGCATTGACACATAGCGACCCGAGTTCGACTCCTGGCTCGAGGTCCTTTGCCGATCCTTCCCCTATCTCTGCTCCACACACTTTCCTGTCTGTCAATCTCCACTGTCCTATCAATAAAGGTGAAAACCCCTAAAAAATAATTATTAAAAAAAAAAAAAACTGGACTAGAACACCATCTGCTGTTAAAAACTAAGCTCAGAATTGATTCAATAGTTCACTTTCTACTATTCAATTCAATAGTAGATTGAAAATCTCATAATATATGCAGATTTGAATCCTCAAAGGATTTTGCGACACAGCTCTATATCCAACAATATTAATAAATAAATCATCACCTGTGGTATTACTTCTGTAAACGGTGACAGTCATCACTCACATAGACTGGCAGTCAATATCTGCTACTCTGAGCATCCCTACTAGCGTTGCATTTGGATGTCCAAGACTTCCCTGCCAAAAACCAGAGGAGAACCGCGGCTCTAGTCCCTTTCATCATCATAGTCTCCTAAATGGGCTCCGAACCATAATGTAAAACGACCACAGCGACAACAATACAGTCTCAAATATAGGTAGCAGCACAATAGCCATACAATAGGCCGAAATAATTACATGGTTTCCAGGGAGCAGAAATTACACTCAGCGTCTGAAGCCTTCATGTCAAAGCCTCGCCGTAACTGAGCTCTCCGACCGCACATGGATCGTAATGATGATGAAATGGTTTATATTAGCAGTGGGTTTGAAAAGACCAACATCAGTGCTTGCTGAAACATCCATGAAGGTCATTATGCTGCAGGAAGATCAGAGGATGTTGTGCGGAGAGACGCTAAATATAGTTTCACCGTTACTGAAGATTACATCCTGCTTTTCTGTTACTGTACTTGATTACGGATGTTTAACTTATAATATACACATATTTACTTATTTATTATGATCTATACACTCACTAGCCAACTGCTCATTAACGCAAATTTCTAATCAGCCAAACTCATTGCAGCAACTCAATGCATTTAGGCATGTAGACATGGTCAAGACGATCTAATACAGTTCAAATCGAGCATCAGAATGGGGAAGAAAGGTGATTTAAGTGACTTTGAAGGTGGCATGGGTGTTGGGGCCAGACAGGCTGGTCTGAGTATTTCAGAATCAACTGGGATTTTCACGCACAACCATATCTAGGGTTTACAAGAATGGTCTGAAAAAGGTCTGGCAAAGGTAACCTGCACTCCTGTGATAGCACCATTTATGCTGAAAAGTACATAGAGATTTTGGAGCACAATATGGTGCCTTCTTTTCCAGGGACGCCTATGCATATTTTATCAAGACAATGCAAAACCACAAAGTCCTGGCTGCAGAGGAAGAGGTTACAAGTTCTTGACTGGCCTGCCTGCAGTCACGACCTGTCTCCAATGGCCTGTTTCCACTGAGTGGTACAGTATAGTTCAGTACGCTATTATGGCCATTTCCACTGTCTAAAAGCGTACCGAACCGAACCACTTTTTGGACACCCTTTGCAAAGGGTACCAAGGGTAGCAAAAGGCGCAGCTAGATGCGCAGCTAAACACTATTGGTTTGCAGAGATACGTCATTCGCTTGCCAAGCTAGAATGAAAACAAAGGACCCGCCATGTTTTAAATACACAGCCAAGACGTTACACCATAATAATATATACATATAATAACGAGCCATGGTCGACCCGAGCTCAAACAAACCTTGTCGTCGTCTTGATGAACAGCCACACAGCCAAGAGAAGATCAGATTCTCCCCTGTGCCCTGTAGTCTTTTACAAACCCGTCTGAAGCATGAGCGGTTTCGCTTTCTCACGTGCGCTCACGTCTATATTTGAAATAACAAACTTCTTGAGCTGATGATAATGACATGAGCTTGATTATTGACGTGCTTTTGAAACCCGATCCTTTCAGAAACTGACGAATGCATAAAGGAGAAGCCGGAAAAAACAAAGGAGCATATTATTTCTTCAGCAAACATGAACAAACAATAACAATCATCATCACCTTCTGGACTATTATGAACTCTGAATGACGGAATTACTTTCTAACAAGCGGTTACAGGTTTGCACTGACTGTGGGCAATATTTTGTGTTGTTTTTGAACCTAAATAAGGACTAAATGTATCCTGTGTGTAGTTTTTCTGCAATTAGTAACATATCGGAGACTGTAAGGGGCTGTATGTGTTCATATGTGTTGCATTTATTTAATTTATATAATCGCAGACAGTAGGCTATTTCACATCATTGATCTGCAGTTATAATCAGATCATGTTCATAGAGAGGTCAGTAATGAACATTTATACACCAGTGTTTCGGCGTATGAAGAATCTGTGTTGTGAGAAGTGCTTCTCATATGATATGTGGAAACAGCTTTACTGCAGACATTTCCTCGAGCGAGAATGACCTCGAGTGAAACTTTCTGTCGTACACCACATCACCCAAAAGAGTACCCTTTAGCAGTGGAAATGCAAGCCTGATAAAGGTGACCCGTACCGACCCGTACCATACTGCACCATTCAGTGAAAACCGGCCACAACAGAGAATCTGTGGTGTATTTTGAAGCGCAAAATGCAATAATGAAGACCCCGTACTGTTGCCCACCTTAAGGCTTGTTTGCAGGATGAATAGGACAAAATTGCACCAGTAACACTTCATCACTTCAGTTCCTATATGCCTTTTATGTGTTGTGAACACCAACATTAACATTACAAAGTGGTAAATCCTTTGCTGTTCCAACTTTTGGTCCCAGGTTATATTAAGTGGCCTTAACTAATATGTACTTACACAGAAATTAATAACTCGTTACAATGTACATATTGTGTAAATACATGTTTTTACATTGTACTTGTTTGATTAAATAACTGTCTGTAATTACGTCTGTAATTATTATCTGTAATTACATTTGTAAATACACTGTTGACCATACCTAACACCTTAACCCACCCTTAAACCTATCGATACCACCAAACTTGTCCTTAACCGTACCCCTATCCCAACTCAAGAGCACCACAAGTGTTCTCAAATACATAATGAACACAGTAAGTACATTGTATTTATTTTTTTGATGCAAGTACATAGTAGTTACGGACACTTAATATAAAGTGGGACCCAACTTTTTTTAAATGTCTTGCAAGAACCAAAATTGGCGGATTATGTGTTTATTTTGAAAAAACAAACAATAAAAATCATGAGGAACACATTAAATAATATTTGTTATTTGGTCTGTAATAAAACACAAGTCAAATTAAATTTAGAAATCACTACTCTTTTTTTAATTGGCGTTTTCCATACCGTACCAACTTTTTCTGATTTGAGGTCGTAGTTCACAAAGCTGGAAATAGAAATACAGGCCAGATTCAGATGTAGAGCATGGGAACGTGCAGGGTTAATGTCCTCTCTGCCCTGTGTCCCCATGCGGTGGCGACGGTGGCGGCTCCTTTACTGCGTATTGTGCAGCAGGGCTGTGATTAGGACAGGCCGCTCACTGGAGGAAATGTCATGTTTACTGCTGTTCCCATACACACCCTGCATAATGAGGCCTGAGCTGCACTGCACTACGCCAGGGGTCCTGCTGGACGAGCACTGTCTATGCGTCGGGCTCCATCTTCCTCAAAATCGGTGATTATTTTACATTTAGGTTCATGAACGTGCGTACAGTGTCAACACAATGACGGGCTTATGTTACAGTGATCATGCAGACATCCCCTATAAACTATAGAACTTCAGGTTAACTATGTTGATATTTAATAACTTTAACTGCTAAAAGCTATTAGTTGTTAGTAACTAATAACCTTATCTTTTCTGAATTTTACGGTAAAGCAATAATGTGCACCATTTGTAAAGCTGCTTTGAAATAATAAATACTGTGAAAAGAGCTATACAAATAAACTTGAAATGAATTGAATCACTGGTTTCAATGCATTTTGCAATAATAATAATAATAATAATAATAATAATAATAATAATTCAAAATTTACAAAAAAATAATTTGAAAAAACGTCTACTTAAAAAAAGCAACAGCACTTCAGTTTAATAACATTTCTTACTATTAAGTAGTGGATTATTACATGCTTATTATTAAGATATTGAATGTTTATTAAGGGCGCCACGGTGGCATAGTGGGTAAGGAAGGTCGTGAGCAAGAGGTTCCGTGTGGAGTTTGCATGTTCTCCCCATGTTGGCGTGGGTTTGATCCGGGTGCTCCGGTTTCCCCCACAAGTCCAAAGACTTGTGGTATAGGTAAAATGGGGGGGGCTAAATTGTCCATAGTGTATGAGTGTACATGAGTGTGTATGGATGGACCCAGAGAAGGGTTACAGCTGGAAGGGCACCCGTTGCGAAAACCATATACTGGATAAGTTGGCGGTTCATTCCGCTGTGGCGACCCCAGATTGATGGCTGATGGCTTTTAGAATCATTCAGAATGAGTTAGTAAACAATTAATAAACTATTCAAATCAACATTTATATATTGCATTATTCAGGCATATAGTGATGGTTACTATGTATGTTAATAAATGCTTTATTAACTCAACTTCATGCGGTTTTGTGACTTAATCTATAGTGAAGACTACACTGTGAAAAAATTATATGACCAGTTAGTCATGACTACATATGTTTTAGGTCATTGTAACTTATTAAGCCAAGTTAAATCAAATTTTATAAGTTACACAAGCTGGTTTAAGTGAGTTTACCATAATATAAGTTTAATGGACTCATGAGGTTAATTTGAAGATTTAAGGCAACCAGGATGGTTTACAGTATATTTATGCTTCGTAAACTCCTTATAAATGACAATTAAATGCTCAGTATCAAATAAACAATAAATGTTTGCAATATTATCTAAAAAAATAAAATGACTGTAAACCTTAAACATCGCCAAATAACAGGAGTGTCAAAATACAATTAGCAATAAATATAATTACATTTAATTGGATAAAACAACAACAATACAGTATAAGAGTTTAACAATATATTATGATACAACAATTTAATGTTATTTAGCGAAGCTAAAACTGTGCATTTATTTTAT
The DNA here is from genome assembly GCA_903798035.1 of Danio albolineatus. Lineage (NCBI taxonomy): Eukaryota > Metazoa > Chordata > Actinopteri > Cypriniformes > Danionidae > Danio > Danio albolineatus. The sequence continues at coordinate 4,327,061 of CAIGQQ010038338.1, forward strand.
TTTAGTTAAGACTGCAAAGACTTATTGTTCATTAGATCCAGTTTCATTTGTGTATCTTCAACTGAATATAAATAAATAAATTCTTCTTTTTTTTTTTTGCTAGTTTAGACTAACTGAGCCTTTAATTGTCATTTATAAGGGATTTATGAAGCATAAACAGTCTTCACTTTAGATTAGGTCACAAAACTGCAGAAAGTTGAGTTAATAAAGCATTTATTAACATACAAATTAACCATTAGTACATGCCTGAATAATAAGAACTATAAATGTGGATTTGAATAGTTTATTAATCATTTACTAACTCATTCTGAATGATCTTAATATACTGTAGCACCAAATATTCGTAAAGACTAGTTTGTAAATAATGCATTTATTTAATGTTTGTAAATAATGTAAATAAATCATTAAAGTATGAAAACACAATCATTACGCACATTATAAATGTGCTTCTAAGTCAAGAATACAGCATGTGTAGCTGCAGTTATAAACTGCTTACTAACATCTACTACTGTAGAGTTAATACTTAACAGACAATGAATTAACTATTTGCTAACGCTTAATAAATGATTCAAAGTGTGTAGTTGTGTAACCCAATATAGTGTAACCCAACATGTATTTGTATTTTATTATTACTTTTTAAAGTTAACATATGATCAAAATTCTAACATTTGTCCTATTAATGCTTCACTGAATATCTTCTTTAGCAAGTTCATTTTATGAATGAATCTTTTGCATTCATTAAAAGCGGTGCAATTCAATAAAACAAGTTTTACAGAAAGAGGAATTTTAAAACGTTTTTAATTTTTTTATCCAAAGTATCTAAGATTAATCTTTCACCAGAGCCAAAACTGGGCATTATTGGAGACACCTCAGAAATAAGAGATAAATATATATCACAGGCAGTATCTTTGTGTATGATATTAGCAAAGAAAATAATTCTACAAAATTGGAAGTCAGAACATGTGTCCGTCTTTGATTAGGAGCTTAAGTTATGTGTTGCCCATGGAAGAAATGTGATACATATTTTTTAAAATCTGGAATCCAGGTTTGTTCAACATCAGTAATGCTGACTTGTAACTCATTATAGGTGGAATTGGTTTGGCTTATGTCGATTTGTGGAGCCTACACATTCTCTGTAAAGTATTCATAATAATAATAGTAATTCTATTTTTTTTTTCTCTTATGCTTTCAGGATTATATTGTATTATGTTGTATCCGATTGTTTGTGTATTGTGAAATGGCCTTTGTGCCCCCTTTCTGTTTTGTTTTTTGTTTGTTCTATTTATGATAAAAACAATAAAAAGATTAATTTAAAAAAAAGAAAGAGGAATTTTGCGTGCACTGTAAAAAAATGCAAGAGTTTCACACAATCACAAATTTAAGTGAACTAAACATTAAATAATTAAGTCGTCCCCCCAAAAACCTCACGAATTGTGCTGTTTCAGCTCATTTTGAATAAGTAGTGAGCGTGGGGTCTTCGATCTGCTGGTGTGAAATAGACACATGGGTGCGTTTCAAAAGCTGGAGCACCAAAAACATCTCTTGAAGGCTTGGACGGTGGCCTTGTGGGACAGTTTTAGCTCTGGAGTCTGCGTGACCTGGACTTCAAATCTGTGAGCCACATGATTACACGCCAGAGGAGCCAACAGGCCTTACTCCACTAACCAGAACTAACTTCAGTCCACTCCGGGGACCGAAACCTACATTCAATTACATAATGCTGACATTTCGACAAAGAGCAGCTTATTTTCTCCACGACATTTACATCTCATTAACATTTAATCTCGCTTTTAGCCAAAGCAACTTACAAATCAACATGTACAGTTGAAGTCAGAATTATTGAACTATATGAAATGTTTTTTTTTCCTTTTTCAAATATTTCCCAAATGATGTTGAACAGAGCAAGGAATTTCTCACAGTATTTCCTATAATATTTTTTCTTCTGGAGAAAGTCTTTTGTTTTATTTCGGCTAGAATGAAAGCAGTTTTTACATTTTTTAAAACCATTTTAAGGTCAAAATTATTAGCCCTCTTAAGAAATATATATATATATATATTTTAAATTGTCTACTCTCGTTATACAATGACTTGTCTAATTACCCTAATTAAGTCTTTAAATCCCACTTTAAGCTGAATACTAGTATCTTGATCATCATAGCAAAGATAAATCAGTTATTAGAATTGAGTTATTAAAACTATTATGTTCAGAAATGTGATTAAAAAATCTTTCCATTAAACAGAAATGGGAGGAAAAGAATATACAGGGGGGCTAATAATTCTGACTTCAACTGTACAAAAGTTATATTTAATTAATTAAACATCTAATTCACTAAAATGATCCATGTAGTAATTGTGTAAAACCTGTGTAAAAGCAAACCCTTAATGCTTTGTGTAGTAAATGCTGCCCTATCTGAACCGGCTTTACTGACAAAATGCACAGGAGCATCACTTTCTAATACTTGAATCTACACTAAAGCCATACCTGTCAACATTGGAAAACAAATTCCCCAAATTGCTAAATATGTTTTTCTGGAGCTGTTTTATTATAAATAAACAGTTAAACGGTCAGTAATATGTTTTATTATTATTATTTTAAAAATAAATAATAAATAGTATACATTAGCAGCTAATGAATTAGCATTAGCATAGTATAAATTACATATAAGAGCAATGAATGAATCTCATTTATTAAGATTTTTCGTTTGATTACATTAAATAACAGAGGTGTCACTTTAAAAATATATGCATCTAACGTTATAATCAAAGCATTGCTTTCCTAATTTTTATGCTCATTTAGGAAAAGAATTAGCTGTGTTTAGGGAAAAAAAAAAAAACTTAGATTGACATCTTTAGATGTTATTATTATTAATTATGTGCATATGTCTGTTCAAACGTGCACCCAAAACCCAGTATCCACTTTCGCTACGCTTCAAATCGCATGTACAGAATCCGTTTGGGGAACAGCGTCTGTTTATCACTAAGGAGCTCGTCAGCTGACAGTCACGCAACACTTTATGACTGTTTTGAGGACTGCATAGGAGGAGTGACGGCACCTGTAATGAAAAGGAAAGGGAATCCTACCGATTTTATATTTATTTCAAAGTGTTTCATGTCTAAATAAACCGAAAGCATAGAACAGACACATTTAAGAGCAAGGTGGTTCAGCAGTATGGGTTGCGTATAGGGAGGATTGGCTCTTTAATCTTTATTGCCACTCTTCAGAGAAAGACTGAAAATACGGGAGAAATACGGGAAAAACGGGAGGGTTGACACCATGACTAAAGCTGTGATTTATTACAGAAAAAAACCCAGCTTGGCTGCGTCCAAAATCGCATACTTTCATACTATATAGTACGTTAAAATCAGTATGCGAGGCGAGTAGTATGTCCGAATTCATAGAATTCGAAAAACAGTATGCGAGAAGTTCCCGGATGACCTACTGCTTCCGACAAGATTCTGAAGTGTGCAACTAACGCAGGTAGTCACGTGATAAAATGCAGGATATACGCTCGAGTTCCATTCATTGTGCTCGCATTCATATTGTAAGAATGTACTTTTCTAACTGTCAAGTAGTAAATTAAATTCAAATGTAGTACTTACTGAGTTGTAGGTGATTTTGAACACAGCGCATGTGTTCTTACGGGAAATGTCACATTCAGTCTTTGCCATAATGACAGTACATAATATATTAAAGATTTTTCAAGATAGTAGTGTTCAGCTTAAAGTGACATTTAAAGGCCTAACTAGGTTAATTAGGTTAAAGTTAGGGTAGTTAGGAAAGTCATTCTGTAGGTCGCTAACAATATTGACCTTAAAATGGTTTTAAAAAATAAAATAAAACTGCTTAAATTCTAGCCGAAATAAAACAAATCAGACTTCCTCCAGAAGAAAAAAATACTATCGGAAATACTGTGATTTCCTTGGCCCAATGTGTTTTTTTATATGCATTTTTTATTTGTCTTTGCTATTTGGGCTTATTGGAACCTAATTAGAATAGATAAGTAACATATGGTATGATGTACTGTCCATAAATGTGGACTCGTGGTCCGAATTTACATAAAACACTTTTTCCTTTTTTAATGTTTTTTGAATGTTTTTTTAATTTTTTGAAAATGTTTTAACTATCAGAGAGTAAAAACATCATTTTTTGCCCATTTTGGACAGTTGAAAATAGTGTTTGGGACATTTCATATGCTGCAAACCCGTTGCAGGATGACACTGTATGTCTGTAACAAAATATAAAACATTCAAAGTATTGTAAATAGCCACTTAAGGGCTAAATTGTGCTGTCCACGTATGTGTCCACTAGGCCCTAGGAGGTTGAACATTATTTGGGAAATATTTGAAAAAGAAAACAAAGTGTACAGTTGAAGTCAGAATTATTAGCCCCCCTTTCATTACTTTTTTTTTCTTATTTCCTAAAGGATGTTTAACAGAGCAAGGAAGTTTTCACAGTATCTCTAATAATATTTTGTTCTTCTGGAGAAAGTCTTATTTATTTCATTTCGGCTAGAATAAAAGCAGTTTTAAATTTTTTAAGAATTATTTTAAGGTCAATAATATTAGCCCTTTTAAGCTTTTTTTTTTTTCAATAGTCTACAGAACAAACCATTGTTATACAATACCTTGCCTAATTACCCTAACCTGCCTAGTTAACCCAATTAACCTAGTTAAGCCTTTAAAAGTCCCTAAGCTGTATAGAAGTGTCTTGAAAAATATCTATATTATTTACTGTCATCATGGCAAAGATAAAATAAATCAGTTATAGAAATGAGTTATTAAAACTATTATGATTAGAAATGTTGAAAAAATCTGCTCTCCGTTAAACAAATTGGGAATAAATAATTAAACAGGGGGGCTAATAATTCTGACTTCAACTGTATGTATCTGCATCTGTTATAAACAGTGATGTCATTACATTGACTACACAGTCGATGAGTAAGTTATTGGCCAGTTATGCTATAAAGAAAAAAAGACGAGCGTTCTGAGAGCACAAAAAGCCTGTTTTATGAGCCTGTGTGGATTTTAGTGACCAAGAGATGGACAGGAATCTGGGAAATCTCAGTGAGTGCTAGAGCAGATCCGATGAAGGCAGTTAATGAAGTGTGATTAAGGAAAAAAAAGAAAAGAAAAGTAGAGAGGAAAAGCACTTATAAATAAAAGACTGGAAGGACAAATAGAGGAGATCCTATTGGTGTTAATGGTACGATTGGGTAGCCGTACATGCTAAAAAAGATTTAAGACCTACAACACAATATTTCAGTAGATTTAGGACTTTTTAAGACCCTGCGGATACTGAATTAAACCAAAACTTCTTAGGAAGTGGGTGTTTATAAGACAGTCGTATGTGAATGAAACATTAACAAATGATTTCAAAAGGCATTTCCTGTAGGCCTGTAATCATTACACATCTGATTGGCTACATTAATTAAAAACTGCCCAAGGAACATTACGCATTATGGTAAGTATTTTCTTTAAAATATTATTTTGAATAACTGATAAATTTAGACATGACAACTTTTTATTAACCTGTAATATTTTGATGATGTCTCTATTGATTGCACAGTTAAAAATCTATTTAATTCAAAGAGAAAAACATTAATCTAATATTTAGTCAATAAATAAAAATACAAAATAAAGTCAAAATAAGAAGCATGAAAAAAAGCAATCAATTTAAATATTATGTTATTAATTATAAAAATAACACCTACGTTACATTATGGATGACATTATTAGTGTGTAACTTTAAATGAGTGATGACAGAGTAAACTAATAAAAAAATTAATAATAATAATAATAATAATTCACTGAGAGAGAAAATTCTCCAAAACTTGTGAATCCAGGCAGCATTTTAGCTCCAACTAACAATTTAGTCTGACCACTTTTACCGTCAATCATTTGATAACTAATTTTTATCATTTAATTTTTATCATTATCATACAAAAATCGGGTGTCAAAATCCTGTTAAAAATCATGCATATGAAAACTACAATGAGGGAAAAAAAATTTGGTCCTCCAATTCAAGCAATTTCAGAGAAATAAAAAAAAAAACATATTTTTTCCATGACTTTCTAGTCCTCGAATCTGAAATCTGAGAACTAACTTTCATCAAAACAGTTGAGGTCAAAATCATCAGTCCTCCTGTGAAATTTATTCAATTAAAAAGAAATTCCTAAGTGAAACAGAGATTTAAAGATTTTTTTCAACAGATTTTCAAACATGAGTTTAATTTATTTCTTTTTTTTTTAAAGGTTTTCACCTTTATTGTGATATGAAAGTGGAGATTTACAGACAGGAAAGTATTGGAAGAAGAGATTGGCAAGGGAAGGGTCGGCAAAGGACCTTGAGCCAGCAATTGAAATCGGGTCACCGTGGGCACCTTGGCGCTATGTGTCAACGCACTAACCACTGATAGAACTAATAACTAATTTCTTTTATTTTTGCCATGATCACAGTAAATTATATTTTACTACATATGTATCAAGATACTTGTATTCAGCTTAAAGTGACATTTAAAGATTTTATTATGTTCATTAAAGGTGCAGTATGTAAGTTTGACGCCCAGTGGCCGAACTAGGTATTTCACTCCTGGATCAAAACAAACGCAAGTGCAGGTTGCCAGATCTAGGACATCAGCGAGAGATTTAAACCGTCTTCTAAATAAAAGCAGCGGCACTTGATAGAAGGAATATTCTCCATATTAAAAGGAGTTTTTGTCCTAACCAACAACTGAAATTGATATATTAGAAATGGCTTCAATTTCTCACAGGTGAACAACAGAAAACTGACAATGATCCGCTCAGGTAAACCTCAGGTGCTTTATTCAGTGTTAAATGCTAATAATCTGAGTTTGAATGCCGTTTTACATAACAGTTATTGCCATATAGTGAAAGCAGCAGCAGATAGTTCACCTCAGACCTTGAAGATACAATAAACCATTTGAAATTGAACTTTAGAACTAAACACATATCAGTGTTTCAGCATCTACATTTAATAATGTTAAAGAGGGTTAATATGTATTAAACAGATTATAAACCTTACCATTTCGTGAGTGAGTGCACTATTCTGTGTTTCTGAAAGGCTGTATTTAAACATCTGCCGTGTTTCGTCTGGTGCAAACAGCTAAATTGCTTATCATTGCGTATTTCATCTCATAGCGTGTTGTTAGGACACAAGGTTACAATGTAACCTGGTCACCTAATGTTTACGCTCGTAATATTTATATAATTTGCCAAATTAATAACCTCAAGTGGAACTTAATCTGTCTCATTTCAGAGTCTGCTACTGTCCACCAGAGGTCGCATTTCAGTCACGGACACATGCATTGAGAGCCTTTCTGAATGATAAATGAAATACGCAGTTTTCCACCAAGCCAACACAGGGTGCTGATAGATAAATGGCTAAACTGGCATTGGGCGGGTTAAAATTACCAAAACAAAGACAGCCATTCCGGCAAGGAAAACACATTTTCAAAGCAGAATATCTAACTTCAGTCTTGTTTTTCAGATAAACATGTTCACTTAGCATGTTTCTTAAATATCTGCACACATACTATGGTATTTTTATGGTTTAGAAAAGTCATAAACATAAACACCTTTAACTGTACTGTAATAATTAACAATATAATTAAGCAATAAATAATTAGTCAATACAATAGATAACAGTGGTTTGTTAAAAACAAATATAACGGGGCTAATAATATTGACCTTAAAAATTGGGTTAAAAAAAATTAAAACTGCTTTTATTCCAGCCAAACTAAAATATACAAGACTTACTTCAGAAGAAAAAATACAGGAAATACTGTGAAAATTTCACTATTAAACAACACTTAGGAAATATTTAAGAGAACAAATTTTACAGGAGGGCTAAAAATTTTGACTTCAACAGTATATTTCTGTGAAGCATTTGCATGATGCTCCACAAAATCAACAACAGCAGCAGTGGATTATTTGTATTAGTAGTTCCTTATTATGGATCCCTACTGTCAAATGTATTCATTCAGCAAGTTAATATAAACAGAAATACGCCATGCTAACTTTCGCCTGTGAACGCCATGCAAAATTCTGGAATAAAAAAAAAGGCAGGAGGGTCTGTGGGCCACATGAGGCCAGAGCTGATCCAGGGCCTGATGGTGTCGGGTTAGGCCTCGGTCCAGCCTGAAGGCAAGCATAAAGCGCTGGATCCGGATCAGTCGAGAGTAATTTTCCACAAATAAAGCACTGAAACAATGGCCACACATGACTGAGTTACGACACCATCTCCTGACCGAACCCAGAACCCGACCAAAGTGATGCCTGTTAATAATGTAATTATATGTGTAGTAATGGCTCATAAATATGCAGGATTTATACCAAAGCCACCAGCCTTTCTTCCTCTGCCATCTCCACCCGACTCACAAAACACGAGCTGCCGATGGTTTTCTGCTGCTGTGGATATGTTGAGGTTGTAAACTTTGTATTAAAACATACGTGTGTAAGGAATTGTACCGTAACTGTAATAATGAATAATTAATCACTTAGTATTTTCGGAATACTTTTAGACTCAACAAATATTTTTGCTGCTCGTTCATTCATTCAATCATTCATTCATTTATTCATTTTCTTTCCAGCTCAGTCTCTTTATTAATCTGGGGTTGCCATAGCAGAATGAACCGCTAACTTACCCAGCATATGTTTTCAGCAGCGGATGTCCTTCCAGCTGCAACCCATCACTGGGAAATATCCAAACACACTCATTCACACACATACACTACGGAGAGTTAGCACATGTCCATGTGTTTGGACTTGTGGGGGAAACCGGAACACCCGGAGAAAACCCACGCGACCACGGGGAGAACATGCAAACTCCACACAGAAATGCCAACAGACCCAGCTGAGGCTCGAACCAGTGACCTAGTTGCTGTGAGGGGATCGTGCTACCAACTGTGCCAATGTGACACCGCTGCTCGTTCAAACAACTTATTTAAAATGAGCTGAATCAACACAATTCTTGAGGGTTTTGGGGGGATAACATAATTGTTTTATGTTCAACCAACTTAAATTTGTAAAAACAATTAAGTCAATTTAATCAATTTGTGTTGAGATGACATGAACGAATTGTGTGGATCCCAGCATTTTTTACAGTACTTTGAATCTATTCTTTACCCATTTATAGATTGTTTATTATGTTTTATGCAGAAGTACTCCCACTACAGAATCATCCCAATCAATCTGTCTAAAATGATCGATTCTTTCCATATTCACATATTCAGGTATTAGTCATTCCTTAGCCACGTATTTTAAATAATACCTCAAAGCAACACTTGGAGACGGATGGATGGATAGATAGACAGATAGACAATGGATGGATGGATAGATTGAAGAACAGATGATGGATGGATGGATGAACGATGGATAAATGGATGGACGGACGATAGATGGTTGGATAGATGGAAGGACAGGCGATAGATAGATGGATAGATGGACAGATGGACAGACGGACGATAGATGATAGGTGGATGGATGGACAGATG
>CAIGQQ010038338.1:4336581-4372558 GCA_903798035.1 Danio albolineatus
TAGACAATGGATGGATGGATAGATTGAAAGACAGATGATAGATGGATGGATGAACGATGGATGAATGGATGGACGGACGATAGATGGTTGGATAGATTGAAGGACAGGCGATAGATAGATGGATAGATGGACAGACGGACGATAGATGATATGTTGATGGATGAACAGATGAATGATAGATGGCCGGAAGATAAATGTATCGGCGAATGAATGGATAGGTGGATGGATGTATGGACAATGGATGGATAAATGGATGGATGGAGGGACAATGGAAGGATGGATGGAAGTAAGGAAAATGAAGAGACAATGGATGGATGGATGGAGGGACAATGGAAGAACGGATGGAAGTAAGGACGATGAAGGGACAATGGATGGGTGGAAGTATGGATGATGAATGGATGGACGGACAGACAATAGACAATGGATGGATGGATAGATTAAAAGACAGATGATAGCTGGATGGATGAACGATGGATGAATGGATGGACGGACGATAGATGGTTTGATAGATGGAAGGACAGTCGATATGTTTATTCTATGTGTATTCACTATGGTGGACTATTCAACAGGTCACCTATAAAGTTATTCATGGTTCTGCTACAGTAATGCATTTCTCAAGCCATTTTCCACCACCTACATAAACACATTTTTGGAAAAACTGGTTTGTAAAAGCAGGAACTTCGGAGCGGTGCTGGACTTGTCAACGCTAAATGTTAAAGAAAAGATAAATACGCGTGTATCAGAACGGTCAGAACGAGCCGTTCCTGAGGACACTTTGAGATGTTCTCTACATTATATTTTCCTAAGATCAAGGTCTGCAGAGGATTAAATAACTATGCGAAGCTCAACATCACAGAACTGTAGGGACGTTTTTTTTAAGGACTTCAGCAGGCCACTGACATTTGCTGCAGTGGCTGATGGGAACAGAAGACCTGTTGACTTGTCCATCAAAGTCCAGCAGACATAGCGAACGCAAAGCAAAGTGGCACCGTTAAATTACACTGGAAGCTGCTGTAATATTTTAGGACACTTTCTGGTTGCATAACAAGGCAGTTTTGGCTCGAGACGCGTTCGGTTTTCCATCCTGACTGGCTGGATGTTCTAACAGGGGAAATACAAAAACACTGAATAAGACTGATTTGTCATCATCTCAGCGAATCCCAAAAAACGATCATTCGCTAATAATGGAAAAATAACAGAACATTTAAAAATGCAGAAGGATGAATGTAGGGTTTGTACGCAAGCCCGTTTCCACCACTACTGAAACAAATCCTGCTTTAGTGAATTAGAATTACATAAAACGTGGCAGAGATGATGAAAGGGGGCATTTTCTGCAAATTCCAACTTATATTTGGGTCGATTCCATACACAAAGGAACACACTGAAGCACATGAATCATATGACGGAGATGTTGGAGCTCCACAGAATTCATCTCAGATTTAGTTTCATGCAATTCCTTTTGCATGGAATGATGCAATGGAAATACACACTGGCCACTATGCTAGGTACACTTGTCCAGCTGCTCGTTTACACAAATTTCTAATCAGCCAATCACATGGCAGCAACTCAATGAATTTAGGCATGTAGATATGGTCAAGATGATCTGCTGCAGTTCAAACCGAGCATCAGAATGGAGAAGAAAGGGGATTTAAGTGACTTTTTGAACGTGGCATGGTTGTTGGTGCCAGACGAGCTGGTCTGAGTATTTCAGAAACTGCTTATCTACTGGGATTTTCACACACAACCATCTCTAGGGTTTACAAATGCCTCGTTGGCGCCAGAAGTCAGAGGAGAATGGCCAGACTGGTTCCAGCTGATGGAAAAGCAACAGTAACTCAAATAACCACTCGTTACAGTCGAGGTCTGCAGAAGAGCATCTCTGAACACACAACACGTCAAACTTTGAGGTGGATGGGCTACAGCAGCAGAAGACGACACCGGGTGCTACTTCTGTCAGCTAAGAACAGGAAACTACAATTCACGCAGGCTCACCAAAATTGAACAACAGAAGATTGGAGAAACGTTTCTGGTCTGATGAGTCTCGATTTCTGATGCGACATTCAGTCGGTCAGGTCAGAATTTGGCATCAACAAAACGAAAGCATAGATCAATCTGGCCTTGTATCAACGGTTCAGGCTGGTGGTGGTGGTGTAATGGTGTTGGGGATATTTAGTACCGACTGAGCATCGTGTCAATGCCACAGCCTACCTGAGTATTGTTGCTGACCATGTCCATCCCTTATGACTACAGTGTACCCATCTTCTGGTGGCTACTTCCAGCAGGTTAGCACACCATGTCATAAAGTGTGAATCATCTCAGACTGGTTTCTTGAACATGACAATGAGTTCACTGTACTCAAATGGCCTCCACAGTCACCAGATTTCAATCCAATAGAGCACAACTGGGATGTGGTGAAACAGGAGATTCACATCATGGATGTGCAGCCAAAAAATCTGCAACAACTGCGTGATGCTATCATCTCAATTTGGACCAAAATCTCTGAGGAATATTTCCAGCACCTTGTTGAATCTACTGTATGCCAGGGGGATTAAGGCAGTTCATAAGGCAAATAGGGGTTGAACACAGTACTAGTAAAGTGTACCCAATAAAGTGGCCGGAGAGTGTATTTTAACACAGGCCATCAGGGAAGCAACTTTATTTTATAATGATGTAAATTTCACATTCATAAACACAAGTTTACAAAAGGCAAAACTCTCTTCAAAGTGCCAGAAATAGAGATTATCTTGTATATAAAGCTGATTACTCAGTTTAAAAATTTATTCATGGTCCTCCTTTAACATTTTAACATAAAATGTTTATATGAATGTATATTCAAGTGTATTCAAAGCGTACTGTAATATCAATTGGAAAATTTGGGGTTCTTGCACATTTTCCCAATTTAAATTTGAGCACTTTTCAAGCACTTTTTCTCAAACAGTTACAGTTTTTTACAAGTGTGGTAAATTACATGTTGACACACTTCGTCATATTATGCTACTTGTTCTAGTATTCTTCATAGTATTCCAAGGAATCTTTTGATGCCATATTTGCCTCAAGCCCAACACTGAATGGCTGTCATTTACTTTCTTAAATTTAATTTAGTCACATTTTAAATTCACATTTGTTTTAATTTCATACATTGTACACTTATGAAGCACCACAGTAACCTCAGTGTATTCATTCATTCATTCATTCATTTTCCTTCAACTTAGTCTCTATTTCAGAGATCGCAAGACTGGAATGAACCGGCAACTACTCCAGCATATGTTTACGCTCTCATAACGTATACACTCTCATTCACACTATCACTCACACACTACGGCCAATTTAGTTCATTCAATTCACCTACATCGCATGTCTTTGGACTGTGGGGGAAACCGGAGCTCAGGGAGGAAACCCACGCCAATACGGGAAGAACATGCAAACTCCACACAGAAATGCCAATTTACTCAGCTGGGACTCGAATCCGCAAACTTCTTGCTGTGAGGTGACAGTGCTAACCACTGAGCCACCGTGACGACCCTATTTATTCATTTAATTTGATGCAAAAATTATTTTAATACAATAGTTTACTATTGTTAGCTATTTAAGTACAATTATTACTCTAATGGCCGGCGGCTGCTTCTCACTCAGGGCTGTTTATGGTAATGAGGGAGAGATATTCACTAATGGGTGGGGTTTTCCCCCTCTGATGACACATTTAAAGGGAGAAAGTGTTTTTATGAAGTGTGATTATACAAAAAGCAGAATTAATTACCTTTTTCCCATTAGCGGCTGTGTATTTTCAGACACTGTTCCCACACAACTTTGTTTAAACACCTTATAAATGTGATTTTTGCACAATAGGTCCCCTTTAAAAGCACAAGGCCATATGATGACCTCACTATACCATAATAGAGTTTGTGTAGTTAATAAAACACAACAATCAAGAGCAAGACTGAACCAAAGCTGCTGTATTTAGAGGAGGATCTTTCAAGTGTTGTTTATGTTTGCTCTCGAAGACTCTGTTTGTCATTGCCTTCGCATCAGGCAATGAGTTTCCCAATGGAGGCTACTTGAGGAGATAATGCTGTTCATCTGGGGTCATACTTCATCTGACCCCACCGCACGGATACCTGATGGATCCACACACACGCAGATGAATGGAGGAGTGACCTGGCTGGGCTTAATGGGATTGTTTGCTCTGTGAAAGGGAATCTGCGCATGCCTGGCACTGAAATCCGGCCTGTAGCCCATGTGGAGATGCTGGCTGAACCTGTTGAACTCCACACTGAAAGAGCACGTCATTACATGTCTCATTTCACTGCAAACACAGGCTTGAGGCACTCTAAAGATAATCAATCTGCTCGGATTTGCCGTGTTTTTAGACTGTCTGATGATTACCGGTGGAGTGTTGGTGCTGGTGTTTCATCCACACTGCAAAAAAATGATTCAAGTTCGTCTCGTTTGTAGTCCAAATATCTTAAAGTTCTTAAATCAAGAAGCGTTTTCCAGACATCATTTACCAACTTTTTAATGTTATAATTCTAATGACTTTAATGCTTTAAAAGCACATTTTCTTATTTGACCCATAGTTATAATAATAATCAACTTAAAAAATAAGTAAATAAATGATTAATAACCGTAATGTATTAAATTTATTTTTTAAAAGAAATGTAATTTTTTTATTCATTTTAAAATTCTGTTTTATTTCTAATTTTATTTTATTCAAAGTTCTATTTTTTTAATTACATTTTTATTTTATTTTAATATAATTAATTATTAATTAATTAATTTAATTAATTTAAGAAATTTAATTTATTTATTGTTTTTGAAAAAGTTTTGTTGTAACTTATTTTATTTCAGATTTTATTTTATTTCTAATTTTATTTTAATCAAAGTTTAATTTTTTTATTATTATTTTTACATTAAATTAGATTTTTATTTTAATATTTTTTAATGTATTTAATTGTCTTTGTGTGGCTCAGATCAGATGTTTTTTTTATTATAATTATTTTTATTTAATTAGATTTTTATTTTATTTTAAATTATATTTTTGTTATATATTTGATTTAATTTATTTTCTAAAAGAATTTTTTTATGTTTTGTTGCACATTTTATTTTATTTCTGACTTTATTTTATTATTTTATTCAGTTAAATTATTTTATTATTATTTTATTTAATTAGATATATTTATTTTTTATTTGTATTTTTTCTAACGTTTTTAATTTTATTTATTTTTAAAGAGAAATTAAATTTATTTTTTTGAAAAAGTATTTTATATCTATTTTTATAATTTATTTTAATCAAAGTTTTATTTTTTATTATTATTTTAAAAATTTAATTAGATTTTTATTTTATTTTTAAATTATTTTTTTAATGTATTTAATTTTCTTTGTGTGTCTCAGCGTGAAATAGAGACGGCTCCACATCTCCGAGGCATTGAGTGCATTAGCCCTCAATTTCACATTTGTCCAATTCCAAACATTTTTGAGCTCCTTCAGGTATACAAATCTAACTGCAGCTTTATGGGGAGAAGATTCATAGACGGCTTTACTTCATATCTGAAATGAGAGGGCTGTGAAATCGCTTGAAAGTATTTCTTTCTGGGATATTAAATGTTCAATTTACTCCATAGCCATAAACCTTAATGTGCTACTTGCTAACTGGTGGCTAATATTTCTTAAACTGTCAGTCTAGACAGTTTGTATTGCAAGGTAAGCATTTCCTAGAAGAGAAAGACGGATCAATTTTAAATGCATACCGTTTAAAGAGTATAACCAACAACTAAGACTATCCACATAAAAACAAAACAACTGAGATTAAATATATTAATCTTTTAGGTAACATGAAACCCTACAGAACAGCTGTAATAAAACAGAACACTTTGCATTCAGATAATGCAAGAACCCGTATGGGGTACTTTTTATTAGATTTCTTTTTGGATAATTTTAGACACATTTCACTTTCTTTGGGGAAAACGGTGTTTGAAATACAACTGCTTTAACATGCTGATATGTGGTTTGTGATGAACAGATTGTCTTTGGGAAAACAGAATCTTTGTAGCAGAAGAATTAAAGGGGTTCTGTAAAGTTTCATACCAAAATACTTCATTTATTACCCCATACTATAAGGCCCCGTTTACACTACACTGTAAAAAAACTTGCAAATTGTTAACTCAGTTTAAAATTGTAAGCTAGGTGGATACATTTTTTAACTCAGAGTTGAATTTACTCATAAAAATGATTCAACTGCATGTTTGCAACTGTTTGTTCAATGAAAGTAAAAAAATTCAGTTGAGGAGACTTTAAATTTAGATTTCTCCATATCTTCAAAAATAAAATGTTGAGTTAACTTAAAATTTTAAAGCAACAGGCTGCAATGAAATGTTGAGTTTATCAAGCTTCAGTGTTTGAAGTTGTGCCAAATTATTCCACAAAGCATAATTGACTTAAACCAGCTTTTTCGGTTAACTTAAAAAAATAATTTGGCACAACTTCAAACACTGATGCTTAAAAAACTCAAAATTTCTTTGCAGCTGGTTGCTGTAAAATTTTAAGTGAACTCAACTTTTTATTTTTTACGGTGTAATAAGTTTCAGTTTTAAAGCGCATAGGTTTTGCTATGGTTAGGTCTTCTGTCCACACTATCCCAGAGTTTGAGTCCCAAAAAAAAGGAGCGGTTTGGAAACGCTCAAGAGGCCATTTTGGTTTTGAAACGCTGCTGCTCCGTGTCAGTGTGGATGAGGAAAGCAGAGACATATTAAAATGAAGCCCGGGTGCGAGGTCCCTTTCATCACTGCTTGCAGCTTTAATTGAATATTACAGTATATTCAAAAATAATATTGCTATTATCAAAACAGATACCATTCAGCATTCAAAATATGGTAAGAGAAAAGAAAAAGAAAAGAGAAAAGAAAAGAAAGGAGAAAAGAAAAGAAATAAAAAGAAAAGAAAAGAAATAAAAAGAAAAGAAAAAGAAAAAAAGGAAAAGAAAAGAAGAAAAGGAGTTACTGGATAAAAAAATAGCTGACTAATGCTTTTTCAGATTGAAAGCCAAATCTTCTGCTGCTGGTAAATATTTTTCTGCAGGTAGGCATAGAATTCACTGTACTGTGATGTTGCATCTGTCGATTTTTAGGTTTATAACTCAAATACTGCGCAGATGGCTTTGTGCTCTCCATTGTTGTGTTGAATTACTAAATTTGTATTTTTGTAATTGGAAAGTTGGTCGTCTTATTGATTCAATTCCACTTTTATCAAAATATCAAGTGAAGAAATTACATTAAAATTGAAAGAAATCACTTTGGTAATCTAAAACGGGTTTCAGATGTAACTAAGTCGATTACTGCAGATTGGAGTTAAATATTGACCTTATTCTTCTATGTGCAGGCTAATGGCATCTTTTTGGCTCAAGACTTCCGCTCTCATTCACTTCCTTTGATTATTTTGCTGCTGTTGTGATGTTGCAAACTGATACTTTATTATTATATCTACTACTTTTTATGTACAGTCATGAACACACTTGTTTGTAGAGCAAGTAGTTTGACCGTTTTCTGCTGTTCGGTATTCCTAGTCATTTCTCCCAAAAAGGAGTCGGAACGAGCGCGAACACACTTCCATACTTCCATACTGCAGAATAAGCTCAATCCTCTGTGTTTTAAATATGTAACATCATTATATGCATTTCGTTACTCCCCCAGCCCTCAAACACTATTAATGCAACTCGAGCGGGACGTACAGTGCCCAGTCTATTCCTGGAAGAAGAAAAAAATACACTCTCAAATAAGGATTTTTTGCATTAGAGGTAGTTTCAGCATGACCCAATGTTTATGTTGTCTCAGCATCCTTACTAAAATGAGCAGAAAATGAGTAAAGTAGATGTTCAGGACCACCGCAGAGCTGGAGGAGCAGCGGGACGTCCAGCCGTAAGGTTAAAAGTAAACTTCCCCGGACGTCCAGCGACACGCAGCACATCTCAACGTGCATTTAACTAGGTGCAAACGCTGGAGCAGTGAACCGCAGGGCTCAGGGCACATCTTGATCACGTTAAGCGGACGAGGCAGCGGCGTTTGCTTTGGAACGTCAGCGGTGCTGTCGAGAGCCTAGCACATCAAAATATCCTTTAAATACAGAGCGTATACACACACAAGACTCCCATTGTAATGAGGACTCGGCCTTTCCAAGGCTTGCTGACCACTGACCTTCACAGATGGTGAAACGTGCCATCTCCAATCACAGCTAGAGAGGACATGGACAGTTCACCCAGAATTTAGTCACCGTTAAGAGGTTTCAAAGCTGTTTGAGTTTCTTTCTTATGCTGAACACAAAAGAAGACATTTTGAAGAATGCTGGAAACCTGTAACCATTGACTTCTCTACTATTTGTTATATATTCCAGAAATCCACAACTGAGGTGTCGTTTATACAACAACATTCATTCATTCATTTCCTTCAGCTGAAGTCTCTATTTCACAGTGTAATGAACAGCCAACCATTCTGGCATATGTTTTATGCATTGAATGCCCTTCCAGCCACAAACCTGCAGTGGGAAACACCCATACAAACTCATTCACACATGCACTCATACTCCACAGCCAATTTAGTTTATTCACCCACGCCAACACGGGGAGAACATGCAAACTGCACATAGAAATGATAAACTGACCCAGCCCAGACTTGAACCAGCGACCTTCTTGCTGTGAGGCAACAGTGCTAACGACAACAAGTTAAGCCGAAAAAGGTCACTTTTAATACGTTTAGCCTGTTTGTTTAAACAATAATATCATTTATGAGACTGAAAATACATCTAAAAACCGATTTCAAAGTGGATGTTATTTTAGTGATGTATATTTTATGTTTAGTGGAGTGTTGATTAAAGACGAGCGCAAACACACAACAGAGAAAGGTTGTCGCAATTCCATTAATTAATTTTAAGATACTATAACAGCTAAAGTATTTTGGACAAATGGTAAGAAAACCATAAGCATAAAATAAGCCCATAAGCAAACTATAAGCAAAAAATGCCATATTTGTATCTCAGAAACTCTGCAAATAACCTCAGACCATAGTTGTCTTATCGGCCGTTTCCACTGAGTGGTACGGTATGGTTCGGCACTTTTTAAGTCACCCTTCGCAAAGAGTTCCAAGGGTACCAAAAGGCGGAGCTGGACGCGCAGTTAAACGCTATTGGTTTACAGAGATGCGTCATTTGCTCACGCAACAAGCCAGAATGAAAACAAAGGAACTGCCATGTTTTAAATACACAGCCTAGACGTTACACCATAATAATATATACATATAATAACAAACAATGGTCGACCCGAGCTCAAACAAACATTGTCATCTTCTTGATGAACAGCCAAAAAGCCAAAAAGAAGAGCAGATTCTCCCCTGTGCCCCGTAGTTTTTTATGAGCCTGTCTAAAAAGCAAGCGGTTTCGCTTTGTCGCTTGCGTCTATATTTGAAATACCAAACTTCTTGAGCTGATGATAATAATGTGCACTTGATTATTGGCGTTCTTTTGAAACCCGATCCTTTCGCAAGAGTGAGACGCGAAAAACAAAAGGACCAAAATTATTTCTTCAGCAAACATGAACAAACTGCATGTTTAACTATTATCATCACCTGCAAAAACAAACAAAAAGCACTCAGGGGTAGCTCAGATATTTGGTCGGTGCTCTTTGGGTAAGGGATTCATCAAAGCAAACAACAAAAATCAGTCGAAGGCACTCGAAAAATGTGAAAAATGTAAAAAGCCTTCACTCACATGGCTAATTCTCAAAAAAACGTTCACGTTTCGACAGGGAGCTGGCTTCATCTGGGTAACAGTGTAATACCCAGGGTAACAGGGTATTATCATCACCTTTTGGAGGTCACGTGCTGGTGAAGATTAAAGACACAGATGAGAGGTTCGCACTGACTGTGGGCTATATTTCGTGTTGTTTTTGAACCTAAATAAGGCCTACATGTCTGCTGTGTGTAGTTTTCCTGTAATTAGTAACATATCGAAGACTGTAAAGGGCTGTATGTGTTCATACGTGTTGCATTTATTCATTTATTTTATATAAAAATCGCAGACAGTAGGCTATTTCGTATCATTGATCTGCAGTTATAATTAGATCATGTTCATAGAGAGGTCAGTAATAAACATTAATATACAAGTATTTATGTGTATGAAGCATCTGTGTTGTGAGAAGTGCTTCTCCTATGATATGTAAATGACCCGTACAGCTTTACTGTGGACATTTCCGAGCGAGAATGACGTCGACTGAAACTTTCTGTCGTACACCACGCCCACCAAAAGAGTACCCTTGGTCCCCTTTTAGCAGTGGAAACTCAAGCCTGATAAAGGCAACCTGTACCGACCCGTAACGTACTGTACCACTCAGTAGAAATGGGCCAATACTGAACCACTGTGACAACAGACTTTGGCTGTGGGATTTCAGAATGAGCAAAACAAAATTTCAGATGTTTTACATCACCACATTTTTATTATATTTTTTATATTTATATTTATATTTTTATTTTATTTTTACCACATGATCCCTTATAACAAAGTAACATGACTTTTAGAATGTGCATACTATAATTTATCTGGCCTAAAAATTTCAATTGTAGCTTATGCATATTTGCTTATGCATAACAGTTGATCCTACTTTTCTTATAAACATTGTCAAAGCTTATACGTACCTTAGGGTTTCCATTAAGCTTTTTTTTTTATTATTCGATAATGGATATAAAATAGGTGGACGGAAACATAGCTGTTGTTGTTGTCATGTAAACATAACCTGAAAATCCAGACAAATGAAGTGCTGAGGAACATGATGTGAATCATGATTGAAGACGAGACCTGGCCCTCACCAGGAACTCACTGTGCACATCAAGCCTGCTTTCAGACAGGAACCAGAAAGGAGAACGCATCACCTTATCCAAATAGCACAAAGCAGACGGGCCCGTGGGCTTCTCAGACAGACACCCGAGGCGCCTGATTTATGAGGCTGAATTTAGATTAAGGCGAGTCCAAGATGTTCACAGATTTATTTATTTTTTTTAAGTCAAGGGTTTGTCAAATATCCATGCAAAATCTTAAACGCAACTGTTCCATGCCTTTTTACTCACCAATTGTTTTGGTTAAATTATTTCAAATAAATACTTAATAATTACATAATTAAAGTTAAATATTAAAAGTTTTTTGTAGTATACATTATTAATATCTGTAGATTTCAGTTCAATTAAATTCATCTTTATTTCTACAGTACTTTTACAATGTAGATTGTGTCAAAGCAGCTTAACATAGATGAAGTTCTAGTAAACTGAAACTGCTTCAATCCAGTTTTAACAGATAAGGGTCAGTTTGATTCAGTGTAATATAATGATCTGCACTGATATGATTATATTTTTCTTTAAGGCAAGTTTTAGAGTTATTTTTTGCCTTGCAAATGTATTTATATTACCTCTACTTCTTAAAATGGTATCTCTTAATCTTCACCAGAGGCGTCAGTTGCGCTGACTCTCCATGTTGTTTGTGATTGGCTGTTTGCTGCAAGTGTGACAAACTCTGAGTTAAACCCACAGTTAACAGGAAACCTTTATAGCAACCGCTGTGGAACCAATTCAACCTGATCCTAACCAGACAATCCTGAAGCGTACTTTTGATTGTTCTCCTACCACTGCTGCCACAGAGGGTTTTTTGGCTTTGACTTTACTTACTTACTTATTTCAGAATTTAATATTCATAGGTTTGGACCTTCACAAGTGTGAATATGTTCCTTTATAGCCAAGAAGGAAACTCTGGTTTGTTCTAGGACACGCATTATATCTTCAAAACATGTCCCAGCCGCATGAATGTGAACAAACGGAAGGAAAAAAAATAATAAAACCTTTTCCACATTATATCATCTAAGCTGCTGGTCTGGCAGGGGCAAACTGGCCATTTTGTTTATCCTTTAAAATGAACGTCTGTTACATTTACTGAACAGTTCCAGACCCCAGAGGGAAAATAAAAAACCCCGCTTTCAAACGCAGTTTTAGTCGATTCCCTGAGTCAACAAGCAACAAGAATACACACATACATACAGTCGTGTACAAAATTATTAATCTGCTTCTGGTGAAAGATAAATAATATCAAGGTTTACACAACTGAGACTTAATAATAGAGTATAATGTGGAGCATTTAGTAGACCAAGCAGCAACCTCCAGCTCTCCCTCGTAAAGCCAATACGAAGTAAGTGAAACTGCAATTCATTAAAATTCCGCTAGTCCTGGCTCCATAATAGAGCACATTTCTATTGAGCCCACTGTTAAAATGGCCAACTTTACAGCAGAAAAAAAAAGGTGTTTACAGCCTTGTACAAAGAGCAATTTTGGTTCATATAGCTAATATTACCCTTCATGACAACTGTGAGGGGGTGAATTTTTTATAACTTATCCGTTTCCTTTATATTAAGTTATAAAAAGCCTGCATAATTAAGGGTGGGGCACTTCAGTGACAGCTAGGTCTTGCTGGTTGTAGTCACATCAACTGATTCTGGCTGATTAGCCGCTGAACTCTGCATTTATGTCATATTTTTGTGTTGTTTTATGTGGCTTTACACAGTCAGTTGTCTTTTGGAATTATTTCCTACAATTATCAGTTAACATAACATGCTGTGTGCACTTAATTGTGCTCACAAACCATTCAAGTGGCCTCTATTTCCCAGGTGAGTGAAATTATATACTTATGTACCACATCTATAAATTGATCTGTTTAATTTAGGATCATTTATCATTTATAATGTTCTTTAGAGCTGTAATGCACTCTAGAATCTGTCAGATTGATTAGCTGTAGGCTATAAAACAGTCATCTGAAGCGTTGTCATACAATGTTATGCCTGGATTTCATTAATAGCCTTGCATTTACTAACACGGACTATATATGAAGTATTTGGAAGTAATTCGCGTTTTCCTCTTGTAGAAAAACATCATAAGAACAATGTTTAGTGGCTCAATGTATTACAACAGTGTTTTTAAAAGACTAAACACTTTATTGATAGAGTAAACAACCAAGCACATGTGGTCAGAACACAAACGAGTCGCAGGTAATGAAGTATTAAGCGTTTCTCCACAAAGAAAAGCCTGTCCAAGCAAAATGCTTACAGGTGTCTGTAGCTCCGCTCACGCTCTGTCAATTCGCCTTTATTTGGTTACACTTGGTTCAAGCAATGACCCGTGAACAAAATGGCGCAGATTGACCACGCCCACTCGTAGCTTCTTTTGCGGCTCTTTAGAAACCTATGGGTGACGTCACGGATACTACGTCCATATCTTTTAGGAGTAAACCAATTAGAGCTCTCCATGTAGTCAGATTACATGAAGAACTAGTTAAAGATTATAAATATTGCTGCTTAAACTTAATTCCGCTTAAGTTTGGTTTGTACTTAAGTATATGTAATAGAGCATTTGTTGATTAGTAAATTAAAAAACAAATTTTCGTTTTAATTTCGTTTACTCCTCCATGAACCGTCACCTTATCGTGGTGGAGGGGTTTGAGTGCCTGAGTGATCCTAAGAGCTATGTTGTCCGGGGCTAATGCCCCTGGTAGGGTCTCCCAAGGCAAAAAGGTCTTAGGTGACAGGTCAGACTAAGTACGGTTCAAAACCCCCTTATGAGTACAATGCTATCAAGGACCGCGACGTCGCCCGGTATGGCGCAGCCGGGGCCCCACCCTGGAGCCAGGCCTGGGGTTGGGACTCGTATGCGAGCGCCTGGTGGCCGGGTTTTCTCCCACGGAACCCGGCCGGGCTCAGCCCGAAGGAGCGACGTGGGACCATCCTCCCGCAGGCCCACCACCTGCGGGGGGAGCCGTAAGGGGCCGGTGCATTGTGGAACGGGTGGTGGTCGAAGGTTAGGACCACGACAACCCGATCGTCAGGCACAGAAACTGGCTCTTGGGACATGGAATGTCACCTCACTGGGAGGGAAAGAGCCCGAGCTTGTGCGGGAGGTGGAACGGTACCGACTAGAGATAGTTGGGCTCACCTCCACACATAGCTGGGGCTCTGGAACTCAACTTCTTGAGAAGGGCTGGACTTTCTTCTACTCTAGAGTTGCTCACGGTGAGAGGCGGCGAGCTGGTGTGGGTTTGCTTATAGCTCCCCAACTTAGCCGCCATGTGTTGGAGTTTTCCCCGGTGAACGAGAGGGTCGTCTCCCTGCGCCTTCGGGTCTGGGATAGGTCTCTCACTGTGGTTTGTGCCTATGGGCCAAACACCAGTGTAGAGTACCCGGCCTTCTTGGAGTCCTTGGGAGGGGTGCTGGAAGGTGCTCAGACTAAGGACTCCATTGTTCTACTGGGGGACTTCAATGCCCACGTGGGTAATGACAGCGACACCTGGAGAGGCGTGATTGGGAGGAACGGCCTCCCTGATCTGAATCCGAGTGGTGTTTTGTTATTGGACTTCTGTGCTAATCACAGTTTGTCCATAACGAACACCATGTTCAAGCATAAGGGTGTCCACCAGTGCACATGGCACCAGGACACCCTAGGGCGGAGGTCAATGATCGACTTTGTGGTTGTATCATATGATCTCCGACCGTATGTCTTGGACACTCGGGTAAAGAGAGGGGCAGAGCTGTCAACTGATCACCACCTGGTGGTGAGTTGGATCCGCTGGCAGGGGGGAAGGCTGGACAGACCTGGTAGGCCCAAGCGTATTGTGAGGGTCCTCTGGGAACGTCTGGCTGAACCTCAGGCCAGAGGGATTTTCAACTCTCACCTCCGGAAGAGCTTTGACCAGATCCCGAGGGAGGCTGGAGACATGGAGACTGAGTGGTCCATGTTCTCTGACTCCATTGTTAACGCAGCCGTGAGGAGCTGTGGCCGTAAGGTCTGTGGTGCCTGTCGGGGCGGCAATCCACGAACCCGGTGGTGGACACCGGAAGTAAGGGATGCCGTCAAGCTGAAGAAGGAGTCTTACAGGTCTTGGTTGGCTTGCAGGACTCCCGAGGCAGCAGATGGGTATCGGCAGGCCAAGCGTGCTGCAGCCCGGGCGGTTGCGGAAGCAAAAACTCGGGCCTGGGAAGAGTTCGGGGAGACCATGGAGGAAGACTATCGGTCGGCCCCAAAGAGATTCTGGCAAACCGTCCGATGCCTCAGGAGGGGAAAGCAGCTCCACATTGACACTGTTTTCAGTGGAAGTGGGGAGCTGTTGACCTCGACTGGGGATGTGGTCGGGCGGTGGAAGGAATACTTTGAGGATCTCCTTAACCCCACCGACATGTCTTTCATTGAGGAAGCAGAGATTGGGGATGCAGGGGTGGACTCACCCATCACCCAAGCTGAGGTCACTGAGGTAGTTTGCAAGCTCCGCAGTGGCAAAGCAGCAGGGGTGGACGAGATTCACCCTGTGTATCTTAGGTCTCTGGATGTTGTAGGGCTGTCTTGGCTGACACGTCTCTACAATATCGCATGGCGGTCGGGGACAGTACCTCTGGACTGGGCAACTGGGGTGGTGGTTCCCATTTTTAAGAAGGGGGACCGGAGGGTGTGCTCCAACTATAGGGGGATCACACTCCTCAGCCTCCCGGGGAAAGTCTATGCCAGGGTACGGGAGAGGAGGATCCGTCCGATGGTTGAACCTAGGATTCAGGAGGAACAATGCGGTTTTCGTCCAGGCCGTGGTACACTGGACCAGCTCTATACCCTCACCAGGGTGCTCGAGGGTTCGTGGGAGTATGCCCAACCAGTCCACATGTGTTTTGTGGACTTGGAGAAGGCATTCGACCGTGTCCCTCGTGGCATTCTGTGGGGGGTGCTCTGGGAGTATGGGGTCAGAGGCGCTCTGTTAAGGGCCGTCTCGTCCCTATATGAACAAAGTAGGAGTCTGGTTCGCATTGCCGGCAATAAGTCAGACTTGTTTCCAGTGCATGTTGGACTCCGGCAGGGCTGCCCCTTGTCACCAATTCTGTTCATAATTTTTATGGACAGAATTTCAAGGCGCAGCCTTGGGCTGGAGGGGGTCCGGTTCGGGGACCACAGGATTTCATCTCTGTTATTCGCAGACGATGTTGTTCTGTTGGCTTCATCGAACATGGACCTTCAGCATGCACTGGGGCGGTTTGCTGCCGAGTGTGACGCGGCTGGGATGAGAATCAGCACCTCCAAGTCCGAGGCCATGGTGCTCCACCGGAAAAAGGTGGCCTGCCATCTCCAGGTTGGAGGAAAGTCCTTACCCCAGGTGGAGGAGTTCAAGTATCTTGGGGTTTTGTTCACGAGTGAGGGGAGGATGGAACGTGAGATTGACAGGCGGATTGGTGCAGCGGCAGCAGTAATGCGGTCGATGTACCGGTCCGTTGTGGTGAAGAGGGAGCTGAGCCGAAAGGCAAAGCTTTCGATTTACCAGTCAATCTACGTTCCTACTCTCACCTATGGTCATGAGCTCTGGGTCATGACCGAAAGAACAAGATCTCGGATACAAGCGGCCGAAATGAGTTTCCTTCGCAGGGTGGCAGGGCGCACCCTTAGGGATAGGGTGAGGAGCTCAGTCACCCGGGAGGAGCTCGGAGTAGAGCCGCTGCTCCTCCACATCGAGAGAAGTCAGCTGAGGTGGCTCGGGCATCTGTTTCGGATGCCTCCTGGACGCCTACCTAGGGAGGTGTTCCAGGCATGTCCCACCGGGAGGAGGCCTCGGGGAAGACCCAGGACACGCTGGAGGGACTATGTCTCCCGGCTGGCCTGGGAACGCCTCGGGATCCCCCTGGAGGAGCTGGAGGAAGTGTCTGGGGAGAGGGAAGTCTGGGGTTCTCTCCTAAGACTGCTGCCCCCGCGACCCGGCCCCGGAAAAGCGGAAGAAAATGAATGAATGAATGAATGAATTTTCGTTTTATTATATTTTATGAGACGATTTTAAAGCTCACATTTGATTAAAATGGGTTTTGAGTTTAAAAAGTAATACATAAATATAACTAATTAGGGCTGAGCGATTGGCCTAACATGAAAATCTTGAATAATTGAACATTTTTACTCAATTATGATTATTTTATTTATTTCTAAAAAACATTTTGCCCTAATAGTTCACTGACAAGCTTTATATGTCGTCCAAAAGCATCTCTAGTAAGCTTTTAATCATGGTCAATGTAGTGCAAAGTAAGGCTCAAGAATGAGTCCATCGTCCTATACTTGACCAGAGATCATTTGTGGCTGCAAAGTGGCCGCAGAAGTACAAATCAGACACAGCCTTTAACAAAGTGGGGTCATGTAACATGTAGGGATATTAACTGAAAAAAATCGTCCAGGAAAAATTTGATTGATAATAGGCTCTGAACGTCCCTTTCGATTTCTTTTTCGATTAATCACCCAGCCCTATAAGAAATGGTACAAAACAGAACTTTGGAAGTAAAATGAATTGGGTTTGGTCAAAAGTTGGAGAGAAAGAGGTAGAAAGTTGAACTGTACAGTAAACTGAATCCATTATTAATGTAAAATAATGCAAAAATGTGATGGGGAACATTCGATTCTGTTACTAACTGAAGTTTAACTTACTGTTAAAACAATAACAGGGTTCATTCATTCATTTGCCTTTGAAAACCGTGCATTCTGAACTCGGCATTACTGTTTTTGAAAAAATAACATAAGATTTATGTAAGTGATGCTAAATAAAATTGCAATTTATAGAATCAGCCATGGCGCAGTAGGTAGTGCTGTCGCCTCACAGCAAGAAGGTCGCTGGTTCGAGTCTCAGCTGGGTCAGTTGGCATTTCTGTGTGGAGTTTGTATGTTCTCCCCATGTTTGCGTGGGTTTCCTCCGGGTGCTCCGGTTTCCCCCACAAGTCCAAAGATATGCGTTACAGGTGAATTCAGTAAGCTTAATTGTCTGTAGTGTATGTGTGTGAATGAGTGTGTGTGGATGTTTCCCAGAGATGAGTTGCAGCTGGAAGGGCATCCGCTGCTCAAAACAAATGCTGGATAAGTTGGCGGTTCATTCCGCTGTGGCGACCCCGGACTAATAAAGGGACTAAGCCGAAAAAAAAAAATGAATGAATGAGAATCAGCCATCTCTGTTTTTAACCATATCTGTAAATGATTCAAAGTGGACAAGAATGAGTTTCAGGATCACAAATAAAGGCAACTGCTCTACATTCACAAGAACTTCAGACCCGAAAGAAAGGAACAACTAAAAGAACGGCTCAAGGAAAAGAAACCCAGGTCCAAAGCTTTCAAGACTGGGAGGAAATAAGCTACAATTTTCATTTTTAAAATACTGTTTACATTGCGATAAGATTTATGGAGCTCCTGTCTGGCGGAGACTTCAGGGTGAAATTAAAGCTCAGATATCTATTCTCAGGACAGAAACCTCACACCTACTGCTTCATCATCTCACTGCTCTGCTTTCACAGCAGACACTTTAAGAAAACACACCAAATCCACACACTCAACCACATTTTGAAAATATTTGTGCACTGTTTTAAACAATTGCATCTCTTTCAGCAATTAATTAAAGCTACATCTACAGTTGAAAAATTAATAGACCCCCTGTATATTTCCCCCAATTTCTGTTTAATGGCAAGAAGAACACCTTTCTAAACATAATAGTTTTATTAGCTCATTTCTAATAACTGATTTCTTTTATCTTTGACATGATGACAGCACATAATATTTGACTAGATATTTTGAAAGACACTAGTATTCAGCTTAAAGTGAGATTTAAAAGTCTTATGCCGAGTTCAGACAGCATGATTTTTGACCCGATTTTGACTCACCGACAGGTTTGAGAAATCGCCGACAAATGCCTGAAATCACAGGCAAATCGGTGCATGTTCACGCGAATGACAATCACACAATATGAACTATCAAAGACGCGATCTGAGAGAATCGCCGATGCTCGGGAGATATTTGGCGTGCTGAATATCTGGAGCTGTCTGCGATTCAAATCATGCCACGTGAAATGTGTTCTGACTGAAAATAACATCAGCGATCACCTACAGCCAATGAGAGAGCAGCATTCACTAGTGTGGGTACCTGCAGGCCAGCGGGAGGTTGAGGGAGAAGTTAAAAGCTCATTTTCAGGTTATTTGGACACAAGAAATGGAGGGAAAATTAGTGTAAATCTGGCAGGAGCCCCCTTGTCTGTTTGACGTGTCATCTGAGCAATATCACAACCAAACCCGGTCAAAAAATAAAACATTTGAGGAGAAATTGCTAATTCCATTCAAAGCCAGGTGAGGAAATATGCATTTTCTACCCCATTAAAGGCTTCTTTCTCGTTATGTAGTTAATAACTAAAGATATACTACGTGTTTTGGGGTGTGAGACGTAGTTTAGACAAAGTTATCGGTGATTCTTCCTATTTTGAAGTCATGCAGTGTGAAACTCCCTGTCGCCGATCCATCTTGCAGTATAATCAAAGCAGCGACAAAACGCAGCCCAGATAGTCATGCAGTGTGAAAACATCTGTGACACGACTACTTTGACAATCATGCAGTCTGAACTCGGCATTAAAGGTGCAGTAGGTGATCAGCCAAAAAAAATAAACGGTTAGCATAATATCTCTGAAACACAGTCCCTCCTCTGCCGTCCAAAGCCATGCCTCAGGCTGACCTTAAAGATGACAGCAGACAACCTACTAGTTCATGTCATTCGCTTGTTAGAAAACTTTACATTACTTAATATTACTACAATTCCAAATGAAAATCCGTATTTTGTCTAGCACGATTTCAGTTGTGTATCAAGTAAATCTTGTCATAATGTGTAATATTTCATGCATTCAGGGATCGCTGGTCTCACTCTCTCACACTTTGTCCTAAAGCGACTACTGTTTGCTTAGTGTTTGGCCAGCAGTGTGCATGAATTACACTTATTTCTAAGCCACACTTGCGTGCTGTGTCAGACCGAATATTCGGAGCAGCTGGTAAACAATATAGGCAGCGCATCACAGATTGTCATTGTTTAAAAATAAACCAATGTAAATATAAAAGCACCTTCAGCTCAGTAGGTGGAATAGTGCTATTTATTGATGTTTTGTTGTTGAACTAAATAAAAATCTACATTATCGATGCTGTGAAGTGACCTTATGACACTGAAAATACTCACATTATTCTATTGCCGGAAGATTTCAATGGCTGAACAACACTTCTGTGCATATAACCCAATCACAACACAATCTACATCAGCTTTGCGTGAAGCTAAAATAGTTTTAAAACACCACCTGTCTAACAGAAATACTTCAGCCATGGTGTCGTCCTCCCTCCAGCAGGAAAAAGTAACTCCAACATTGATTCAGGATTTTAAAAAGTTCAAATTCAGCATTTGATTTTACCATTGTGTCTTGTGTGCACATGAACGCGCGGCGTGAACAGAGAAGCACGGTTGTACAAATCTACATTTGCTGACAGACAGTGTGGGCTACTTATCAGAATTATGGGAATTATTGGCCATTTTTTAATCTTAGCCTTACCCACAATATAAAAATACATAAATACATTTAGATCATTGACTTTAATCATTACTATTGGATTGTGATTACACTTTCAACCAGCACAACAAAACATGTTTTTGATTAACTAGGTTAATTAGGCAAGTTATTTTATAACGATGGTTTATTCTGTAGAGTCAAAAAAAAAAAACATTGCTTAAGGAGGCTAATAAAATTGGCCTTAAAATGGTTTTTAAAAAATTAAAAACTGCTTTTATTCTAGCCGAAATAAAACAAATAAGACTTTCTCCAGAAGAAAAAATATTATAGGAAATACTGTGAAAAATGTATTGCTCTGTTAAACATTATTTGGGAAATATTGAAAAAGAAACTCACAGGAAGGCTAATAGATGCACATCTTTTTTTTTTTAAACAGCAGGAGATTATAACTCATGCCATATCCCAACTTGCATACTTAGACTACATCCTAAAAGTATGTGTTTTTTGTGAGGAAAAAGTACACACTTTTGAGTGTGTAACAGAAGAGTATGTAAGCTTTGAGACTACTTCCTCATTAACGAATTGTTATGTTGCTTAGTTACGTCCCGTCAATCACCTCGACACATCATTCACATTTCTTTCATATTTAATTTCCTATATTATTGGAGATTCAGCTGCGTGTTAATCTGCCCTTCATGACCCTTTCTTGCAGAGAAATCTCCACAGGTCTTTAAATAATTATATATTCAGATGTTAAAGTCCAAACACATCTTTATAGAAGTTCACATTGTTGTTGCATATGAAATACACCACTGGAAACATGATTGAAATATTTTCCAGTTTGCTACACATTCATTAATACTCAAACAACTTTGGCGAAGCCTCTCTACTTCACTGTTGGTCTCGTGCGTCTGCCATGTTTGTAGTTTGTTTATACATTTTACCCGAGTTTGTAGTTCTAATCAAATTCTTGTCCAACGCGCAATGTATTGTGGACAACACTAGCGGTTGGAGTACGGACGATTCTACACTTCGAATTTGTACTCTTTTTAACATACTACAGTTTGGGACATACTAGTTCTATTTTCCAATACTATTTAGGACGGATAGTATACAAATTACCGCCACCTGCTGGTTGATACAGGAATGTGGGCCATGTTACACATACTTTCTATCCCTTTCTCTAAGTCTTTTCTTTTTATCTAAATTCATTTATCTAATTTAGTCATTTTCAAATATAGTATTAAATAAAAAACATGCAATTTGCGACGCATCATAAGTATTGTACTGCATCATACAGTGTAGCTCCGCCCATTGTCAAATCTAACTAGCTTGACTTGCCTAATTAACCTAGTTAAGTTACTTTAAATTGCACTTTAAGATTTAAACTAGTATCTTGTAAAATAACCAGTAAAATATTATGGCCCGGTTTCACAGACAGGGCTTACACTAGCCAGGATTAGGCCATAGTTCAATTAGGACATTTAAGTAATTTTTATAAACATGCTTAGAAAAAACAACAACACTACACTACACATACTAGTGTGCATCTTGAGACAAAACAAAGGCACTGATATATTTCAAAATTAATCAGTGCAATTTTATTTCAGTTCAGCTCAGACTTACATTTTAGTCTAGGACTAGGCTTAAGCCTTGTCTGTGAAGCCGGGGTATATACTTCATCATGGGGGAGACAAAGAAAACAAACATCTAAACTATTACGCTTAAAAATGTGTTGAAAAAAAAAATTTTTTTTTAATGAACATTTTTAATAAAGTCTTTACTGTATTTTATAGAAAACGAGATTGTATTTGTATTTTTGACACTTCAAGGTCTTAAAATGATGAGGAAAAAATTAACTCCGTCTATGGTGCTAAAATAGACCTTGATTTCCTTAAGCAAACAATCTCTTTCTTTTTAGGTGCAGGAGGTGAAATAAGGCACAAGTATTCCTTCATGTGATTCATCTAACGCGTATTCATCAATCATCATTAACGGTGAAGTAATGCATCAGTCCAAATGGCTCCAAAGGCTCTTGACAGTGATTTCTGGAGCTCCTGAAGAGTCCTCACAACTGAAACTCTTACTAGGACATCTAGTGGTGTTTATGGGTATCCAGTCACTAAATAGCTGTGCAAAAGTGGCTGCAAAGCAATTTGTAACATTACATATGATTTGCATTTTACTGTTTCCAACACTCAGAAAGAGAATCATCAGAAACGTTTCTTTGATTATTATTAAATCATTATTTTACATTGATTTCTGATGTGTGACTCTGTAGACTGCAGTAATTATGCTGTGAATTCTGTCTCTGAATCACAGCAATAAAATACATTTTACATTTGAACTACTCAAAAGTAAACCTACAATCAATATTTTGCTGGTAGTGTTTCCAGTTTGTTTAATATAATTAATTGATGGATGTCATAATGAGTAAAATGGACGTTTGAAGTATGTTGACTGTGTGAATTTTGTTCCACCACAACTGGACAAACAGGAATCCAAACAAGCTGGAAGATGATCTGTTACCTTTACTCAACTAAAATTAAATGAAATCAACACGAAAAACAAAACAAAACACATGGCTACTTACTGATTCTAAAATTAAATAAAAATAAATGAAAATAAATCAAATTTTAAATATATTAAATTCAATTATATAAAATTTTTTATAAAACTGAATTAAATTGAAAAAATAAATAAATAATAAAATTAAATTCATTAAATAAAAATGTAATTAAATTACATTAGATTAAAATTAACTTAAAATAAAAAATTGAATAAATTAAAATTACATTAAAAATTCAATTAAACAAATTAAAATTAAATACATTTAATTAAATTTAATTAAATCAACAAAAAAAATAAACAAATGAAACAAAAAAAATAATTGAATTAAAATTAAATTAAAATAAAAAAATACTTTAATTAAAATCAAATTAAAATTAAAGTTAAATTAAAAATACATCTTAATTAAATTAAACAAAAAAAGACAGAAAATAAAATTATTAAAAATTCCTTAAAAATTGTAGAAAATTTTAGATTTCTATAAAAAAATAGTAACATTTTCCTTTTAAAAAAATTTCTGCTATTATCTAACAGCTCATTAACTAATGTTTTATTAACTGCCTATTAATAAGATATCGGCTGTTTCTTATTATTAAAATATGATCTTATTCTACTTTCGTAATTACGCCCAATACTAAAAACTACTACCCTAATAACTAACCATAAGCAGCTGATGTGATAATAGTTTATTATTAACGTGAATTGTACCTTAAATTAAGCGTGACCCAAAAAATACTAGAGAAGATTAAATGCATTTAAACAACAAAATATATATATGCTTATAGTAAAAATCCTAATCAAAAACGCATTAAACGTGCATGCATAAATCAAGCAAACAAAAATAGCACAAAACGAGCTTTATAAGCGCATTTTACACTGATCATCAATCTTCAAATATCGGTCTGTGTTTACATCCCCTTTTATTTACTAGAACAGTCATTGCCTTCATCTGCTGATCTCACGAAAACAACAACAAGCGAACACACGGAGCATTCTGGATTCATGCACATCTGGATTCAAAATGTTGACTTTGATTGAGTTTATAGAAGTGAATATAACGCAACAGCATTTTCTTGGGTCGCGAACAAACAGCCATATTCCTCAACTGCTTGGGTTGTTCTGGTCTGCTGCGAATTGTTTAAGTACAGACTTGCTCTTCATGGCTACCAAATAACAGCATGTGTGCGAGATACACGGCCATATCAGAAAGCACCGTGGAACGATCATCATGTCAATGTCACTGCATAACATTAGTAAATCGTGTGGTTTTCATTGTAAAGACTGAACAGAAAACAGACTTATATCAAGAAGCAACAATTCTTTGATGGTGTGTAAGCAGACAAATCACAGAAATTGTAGCTAAAAAGGCAGAAAAGTGAAGTCGGAGGGCAGAAAACATCAAATAAAAGCAGAAACAAAACATCTTTAACTAAAATGACAAAAATAAAATAAATTTAACAAAAACTAAACTGTACAACATACATTTGATGGCAGTGTTTGCTTAAATATGGATTTTCAGGTTCGTTTAATAGCTTACACTTTTACAATCCATTAATTAGAGCTCATTTTTTCTAGTATACTCAATTCTGATTGGTCAGTGGTGAAAATCCTTATTTATCGGTTGTTATTTGGGAATAGCATACCTTAACATACCAACATCCGGGAACTTCGAATAACCTTGACCATCAGTGAATACATTCACATCCATATACTTATATTTACATTACTTTATTAGCTATAAATGCTCATGTTATCCTTCAGTGCATGTATTGGAGTTTTGTCTAACGGTGCATTCACACGAGGCTTCAGCGTCAACGCTTGACAGAGGGCGTGTCTGAGGTTCATCATACCAGCGTCAGCCAATGAAATTAGTGAACAATCGGCTACTGTTTGAGCTGGTGTATTTCCATACAGTGATCTGATTGGCTGACGCTTCCGTCAGCGCTTGAAAAGTTGAGCAAGTCCCAACTTCTGCAGCGAGCAACGCCACTGAAGCGGCGCAGACAGATCCACAATGCAGTTTGGCAACGCCTGACGTCACCCATTCAAAGTGAATGGGAACCATTGACGCTGACGCCCCGTGTGAATGGGGCGTTAAACATTCAAAGAGTGTTTTGTTTGAGCTGGCGAAATTAAAGCAACAGTTCATATATCTGACTGCTTGCATTAAAAGACAAAATTGTATTACAAATAATATATAAATATTATTACATTTATGGATTTTAATAATTTTTTTCTTGTGTTGTGAAGAAAAAAAAAATCTAATTATGTATGGAAAGCATCGTCAATGCTGTCACGATCACCAGCGATCTAACAGTCAGAGATCGCTGGTAAACACACACACATTCACATGAACTACAAATCAGCCATGTTCTTGGACTACATATTGAGTCATGCAACTCACACACACCTGCTCCAAGTCACCAGTGATTGCAAACACACATCTGAAGCTGCTCACAGACTGATTACCTGGACTATTTAAACAGCACAAACACACACAGTGATTGCTGAGTGTTGTTATCTGTTCTTTCCTTTGTTCCTGTCTTCAGTGTTTTGACCTTAGCCTTGTTATTTGTTTATCCTTGTCTGCCACCAGCCTTTTTGACCTTCCGCCTGTTATAGACCACAATTTTTGATTATCTGCATATATCTGTTTGCCCCTGATGACCACTGCTATACTGACTTTAATAATTAAATCTGCATTTGGATCCTCACACCATTGTCATCGTCACTCCATCTGTAACAAATGCACCATGATATCGAATTGAACCGAATTGATGGCATGATAATCGTATCTGAATCGTGAGACCAGTGTCGGTTCACACTCCTAATAAGACTATACTTTAAGTATACTAATGTCAATGTACTAGTAGTGTACTTGTGTCCTAATAGTGCTTGACTCTCTAGTTTTTAAAAGTATAGTTTTCTATTTTAAGTTTAAAATAGCTTCTATTGCCCTGCCGGTCCCAGTCAGCAGTCCAAACTGTGAGAGGAACTTCTCAACCATGAACAGGGTAACAAATAAATTAATACTAAAGCATTTGCTGCTTTAAGCAAATTTTAACAGTTAATGTATTTGCAGGTCAAGACAAGTTATGAAAAAAAAGTTCATTTTTAGCTTGTACGGTTCAAATAATTGTTCAGTTATTTACTGCTGTCATTAAAAGATACAAATTAACACCATGACTCTTTGTGTCAGTGTCAGGCCCCGTTTACACTAGTGTGTTTTAGTTTTAAAACGTTGTTTTAGCATGAAAACGATCCGCGTCCACACTAGCGTTTCACCCAGCGTTTCTGAACATATCTCCGTCCACACTACTCCACCAGAAACGTATATCACGTGACCATTTGCGCA
This sequence comes from Danio albolineatus, assembly GCA_903798035.1. Lineage (NCBI taxonomy): Eukaryota > Metazoa > Chordata > Actinopteri > Cypriniformes > Danionidae > Danio > Danio albolineatus. The sequence continues at coordinate 4,362,872 of CAIGQQ010038338.1, forward strand.
CTCTGAGCATGCACATTCAAGTATAAACAGGAAGCATGTGTCTCGCTCGGCATTCTAAATAGGGCTTATGCCGCGTGAAACGCAAGCGATAAGCGAGTGCTCAAACAGTAGCTTGCCTCTTGCGAATATATGCAGCTGTTGTAGTAAAAAAGGCAGAGTTTAACTGCACAATGGTGCCTAAAATGGACAATAGTGCAAACAACGCTCCCATTTCTAGCCATGTTGTTTACAGTGAAGGCTGGTCTGCCGTCTTCCGGTGGCGTTATAGTCATGTGATAGGGGCTTGACGAATAAGGGAAGGATTCGCAATGACCCAAAAGCGAATCTCAGTAGTGAATCTCAGCAGCCACGCCTCCGTTTCAGGTGTCTCCGTTTCCCCCATCCACACTGAGACGGAGCAGCAGCGTTTTAGAATGAAAACGGCCTCTCCAGCGTTTCCAAAAAACTCAGTTTTCGGGGCTCGAAAACTCCGGCGTAGTGTGGACGGATGTCGTAACTGTAGCAAAACTTATGCGTTTTAAAACGAAAACGCATTAGTGTAAACGGGGCCTCAGTCTGAACAGCCTCCACCCCCAGCTTCCCTCACCTGGTCTCGTTTCTGTCAGCTTTGTGTTTAATTAATAAAACAATAAACTATTAATTACTAATTTTAAGATTTTGTGGCAAGAATGCATGTAACAAGCAAGAAAAAGTACATCCAGGCGGTTGTTTTTGTGAAATAAAAGCCCTTTAGTCTTATACAGCGGTGCTTCATTTTGCATTGGGTTGCTGATATCTTGTCAGGTTTTATTCTGTGAAATTAACCCCCTGAATGTACTTTATCCCGCTTACTAAATTGTTCGTAGCGTATGAGTGTGACACATTGCGAGTGTATGGGTGTTTCCTAGTACTGGGAAACATATGCTGTTTAAAACATTTGCTGGATAAATTGGTGGTTCATTCCTCTATGGCGACCCCGGACGAATAAAGGGACTTAGTCGAAGGAAAATGAATGAATGAATAATTCTGATCAGCCACATGTTTGTATAGGAACACAAACATGCTGGAAACTGAGGGATGTAAGGAGGAACATAATGGAGAGAATATAAAAAAATATATATATATCATTTCCAGGGTGAAACTCTAGCATGTGGTTTCCCGGCAGCCTGGTGAACAGCATGTGCAGCTTTACTGTAAACACACTATTGAGTTTCATGCAGGCCGTTTAACGTGCTTCATGTTTATTTAAAAAGCTGCTTTCCAACAAACAACCCATGAGAATCTGCGTCTCCTCCCTGATCGCACTGCCAAAACAATCATCTACCGCACAGATTCGCAAAGACACACTTACACTGACCTCTTCAACAATATTACCTTACACCGAAGAACACCGCTACAATACCATAACACACCACAGCTTAAAGGTGCACCGTTTTAGAAGACGCAAAACAAATCTCTGGTTTCAACCAGACCGTGTCTGTAAGGATTAGACTCAAAATATCTCAAGGATCATTTAATATTCCACGCTGTAAATGTCCATTCCAGGTATTTCTACTCTAGCTCTGCAAAAAACACCTTGTTATGTTGATTATTGCTACCATTTCTCTTCATATTATTGAAATGCGTTGCAAACAGCACCATTTACATTTACACACTATTTTACCTCCCTAGAGGGTATAATAAATCTAATAAGTCGCACATGTTCATAGAAACCATGTAAATTCAATGTTGATAAATATGGTGTATAGTAAAAAGCAATGAAATAAATCAATACACTGATGATTCAGTGTCAAAATTAATTGTTTCTTCGGTGCACCGCGATGCAGACGCGGACAATTCGGGATCGGTTCAGTAATGGATCATTACCGATTATTATGTACTGATGTCATTTACCTCATTTGCGCTATGTCTCCTCAGCTTACTATGGCGAGGGAGGCGAGAGCGAGTAATTTACAACGTTCAAACTACTTAAAAACTCAGAAACTGTGCACAATTTCACAGCGTGTGTGTTTGCTGGACAGTCTTTCACTGACACTGACAGCAAAAGCCCCTATTTCACTGCGGTTGAGAAAATGAAAGTACTCCTTTTCTCTCTCTCTCTGGCCCATCTGCCCTGCTGGGGTGACTTTTCCTCTCATCTCGGCGGTAACAGCGATACTTCTGGATACAGACACAAGTGCGTGTCTGCAGAGTTTTCTCCTCCAAGTCTATCACGGATCAGCTGTGATCGCCGCTGCAGTTTATGAGTGTTTATCATCGGTGAACAGCGTTAGAGCCAATCGCAGCCCTTCCTGTTGAGCACGTGACCAATCATAGGGGTGTAAGAACGAACTCACTAGACAAGGCTCAGAAAGCTAGTGGGATATTTACTTGTTTATTTGCTGTAAATGCTGTTATGTTGTTCTGTGCATGTACTTGAGTTTTTAAAGATACAGTTTATATATCTGACTGTTTGTATTAAAGGACAAAATTGTGTTACAAATAGTATAGAAATATATTTATACATTTTGATACAAGAATTATTGTGATGTGAAGAAAATATAAAACTGTGTATGGAAAGCATCGTCAATGCACCGTGATGCACCGAGATATCAAATTGAACCGAATCAATGGCATGATAATCGTAACAGAACTGAACCTTGAGACCACGTCACTGTAAGGCGGCACTCAAGTCTCATCACAAAGAGACAAACCACTATTCAGTGTTGCATATGACTGAAGCATTGTCAACTACCATACTTTAAAGCTAGGTCTCTGTGGCTAAAAGCAATTCTAATATAATTTTTTGTAGACATTTCTATGTTAACAGGTTATAAACAAATCATTTAATAAGTCTCTTTTTTGGCATATAGTAACTTTTGAAGTTGTTTGTTGTTTTATAATCTTTTTTTTTCAATGTAACATTCAGAGCTTGTTAGTCCTGAATATTGTTAATAAAACTAATTATATATGACAATACCAATCAAAACAATTTTTGTGGGATAAACTCTCGCTAAATGAAGAATTGGTCAGACAGTACCTTGCAGACGGTCTCTTTGTCCCATGGCAGGATGGTCTGCAGGTCGATGAGCTCACAGGAAACGCCCAGCTTTTCCTGAGCCATGGCTGCAACCTCCCGCATCACATGAATCTGCAGGACCACAGCAAAGGTCAGTCATAGTTAAGACTGATAAGACTGTTAAGACACAATTTTTTTCTGCCTGTTCTTTTGATATGTTTGTCCTGCCTGTGTTTTTTTTGTGACTGAAAACACATAATTCAAGTTTTTAATTCAATGCTGCCGTTGTTATGTCCATGTTAACACCGGAAAAATATGACTTCATGTGTCCGCGTAGTGTTTAGGGAGGTGTATATTAAAAAAAGCACAAGCAAAACAATGGTGGAGTGCATGTAGTGTTGTTGTTGTTGAGTACATGTAGTGTTGTTGTTGTAGTTCACCATATCAGGACATTTCCTCAATGCAAGCTTATTAAAGCATCAAAATAAGTGTGAAATCAAAATTTACACTTTATTTTTGGTAATGTTGGTTTCTATCCATTACAAACAAGTCCTCTTTTTGTCCTTGATCTTTAAGTCGTCTCTGTACTCGGTCATACGGTGCATCAGTCCTTTGTGAGGATCACTCTACTGAGTTTGTGAGCTGATCTACATCACACCTAGAGAGCTTTTGAAAGCGTAATTGCAGTTAAATGCGTTTCTGCAGGCGTACCTGAGTCCCCCAGGCCACCAGCGTCAGATCACTGCCCTCCTGCAGCACCTCGGCCTGAGACAGAGGGATGTAATAGGCTTCTGTCGGCACCTGCTCCACTGACAAACAAAACCACATGTTACACACCAGCAGACACAGGCACTAGGGTATTCAACCACAATTTAAAGTGGTTAAGTTAAGAGATATTTTCTAAACGCAAAGGTCCAGATATATACATATATACAGTGGGGGAAATATGAACACATGCCTATTTTTCTCAGAAAACATATTTCTAAAGGTGCTGTTGACTTGAGATTTTCACCGCATGCTGCTAACAACCAAAGAAATCTATTTATGCAGAACACAAAACTAATTAGTTTAAGTTATGAGTAATAAAATTAAATGACACAGGGGAAAAGTATTGAACACATGAAGAAAGGGAGGTGTAGAATGGCAGTGAAAGGCCCAGACAGCAGCTCAAATCTCTCTCAGTAGTTAGAAAGCAATTGTCATCATTCCATTGTTGTTACACATAATTTTTTTAGTTTTGTTTTATTTTTATGTACGTACTGTTTGGGTTTTTACCAAAATCGGGTTCAATTCCATGTCTACAGCTCCTTTAAACATATTATTCCATGTGTAATGTAATATTTTTTTTTCCTGGGAATCAGTAGTCAACCTGTCAATTCAAATTAATTTAGCACAATTTAAAAACCTTTTGACAATATTTACACTGAACTGAACACATATGCCTGTTGATTTGAATAATGTTCACATGATAATTTAAACATTAAAAGGTCTGCGTTTCAAAATACGAGAAAATGACCACATTTTAAAAAACTGTGTGTTCAAATAAAGTGCTTAACTCAAGAAAAATCAAGAGAGGAAAAGCTTAATCTTGCCTTTACTGTTTTACATCTTGACTCAACAGTCATTCTTTAATTTTCCGTCAGCTTAGTCCTTTTATTCATCAGAGGTCGCCACTGCGGAATGAACTGCCAACGTATCCAGCATATGTTTTACACAGCGGATGCCTTATAGCTCCAATCCAGCACTGGGAAACACCCATACACTACGGCCAATTAAGTTTATTCAATTCACCTATAGTGCATGTCTTCGGACTGTGAGGGGAAACTGGAGAACTCGGACGAAACCCACGCCAACACGGACAGACCACGCAAACTCCACACAGAAATGCCAACTGGCCCAGCCAGGATTCAAACCAGCCTTCTTGCTGTGAGGCGACAGTGCCACCCTTGACTCAACTTTCACAACCAATTAATAATGGTCAACACATCCAAATAATTGAACAGTTTTAGAATATCCATTTTTTCTGTTTACATTACTCTTGAGTTACGAAGGACAACAACGCATTTGTTCCATTATCAACACCACTGTGGAAAATAAAACCGTATCCATACTGACTTGCCCGAATCTGCACAGAATGTGATAATCAAGCAAAAAGAGTCCGTATGGCCCTTCTCTCTCTTCTTAATTCAGCGGGAACAGTCTGGTTGAACAGAAAACTGTTTTATTTGAACAATGGGCGAACAAAAAGTGAAAAAAATAACTGGAGCAATCGGGTGCAGAATAAAACCCAGCATTAAAAAAAAAGTCCTTTACCGACCTGCACAGCGATAGAAGGAATATTTTTCATATTAAAAGTTGTTTTTGTCCTAACCAACACTTGATTTATATTTACACGAACGAAAAATTTTTATATTTTAGAAACAGCTTCTATTTCTTGCAGCTGAACAACAGGATAAACTGACAATGATCACCTCACCTTCAGTGTTTAATGCTAACAATGCGAGTTTGAATGCCATTTTACATGACATTTATTGGCATACTACTAAAAGCAGCAGCAGATTCACCTCAGATCTTGAAAATAAAATAAACCGTTTGTAATTTTACTTTAAAACCGTGACTCAGTGCAAGCCAACAAATACCAGATCAGCAGTGCAAGCCAACAAATATCAGATCTAATAATGTTAAAGAGGTTTAATATGTATTAATTAGATTATAAACCTTACCATTTCGCTGGAGTGCAGTAAGTGCACTATTCTGTGCTACTGAATGGCTGTATTTAAATTTCTGTTGTGTTTCGTCTGATGCAAATTGCTTATCAATGTAAATCTTGTCACGTAGTGTGTTGTTAGAACATGGAGTTACAATGTAACCTGCTCACCTAATGTTTACGTTCGTAATATTTTTATTATTTGAATAATTAATAACCCCCTCATGTGAAACTCTGAATCTGTGTCTCATTTCGGAGGCTGCTACTGTCGCATTTCGGTCACGGATAAATAAATGAAATACACTGTTTTTTCAACAAGGCAACCTGAGGTGCTTAAATATAATATGGCTAAACTGGCATTGGGCGGGTTAAAGGAACCAAAACAAAGACACGCTCCAGCATGGAAAGCACATTATCAAAGCAGAATATGTGACTTCAGCATTGTTTTCAGATACACAAGTATATTCACATGGCATGTTTCTTAAATATCTGCAAACATATTCTGGTATTTTTATACTTTAAGACAGTTAAAATTTACATACAGCACCTTTAACATTATAAAACTTGATTAGTCAACTATTCATCTCTATGGCCAACTTTCTTTTCTATAAATAAAATCTACTGCCTGAAAAAAAAAAAAGATTAAAAGCAACCAAGTCACATGAACCAAAATCAAAATACCAGCAAATTAATATAAAAAAGTGGTGAACAGCAAGCACGTGAAGTGGTTTGACCAGTGAAAGTAATAAGTAAAATGTGCTCCAATTATCATTTTTGGGTGAAATACTCCTTCAGCTCAGTTCTTATTACTATTTACTAAATCAAAAGCAAACACACTAGGATAATGTGGGAAATGTTGAAGGGTTGTTGACAGACTGAATACAGTATTTGTTCGTATTTGCAGCATATAAACAAATGCTAGACTTGTCTATTAACTCAAGTTAAGTATAAATGTGAAGGTTTTGAACTGCTTGAAGAGATACACTAGCTAAAGAAAGTACTGAATGAACACGTTTCTTCCCACAGCTGTCAAATCTCACAAGGTCTTTGTTTGTTTTTTACACTAAATGCTGAATTATCTGTGTGGTTCAATTATGTTTAATTAAAGCCGTTTTCCTCATCCCGCTTTACGTGCTCATTGAAGTCACGTCGTGTCTGTCGCCTTCTGGGAAATCGTTCTGCTTCAACAATGAGGTTTAAAGTCATTTTGTTGAAAATTATTGAAGTTGATTTTAGTTTGGATCATTCTTGTGCTCCGAATTAAAAACAGAGGCTTGTGGGGGGAAAAAATCCTTATGATCTTTTCTTTGCTTGTATTTTGAGGCCGAATCCAAACATTTTACTATATTACATACAGATTATGCAAATAAGTGACTTTATGTTCACATAATTAGATTTAAGACTCATCCAACTGCGATAAAATGCTCGTTGTTATGTCAAAACAACTTTTTCTTCAATCTTTTAATGACTTTTTTCAGTTTTCAAGTTCTTTGAAAACAATTATTAGCATTGTTCATGGTTGCGCTAAGAGAGCTGTGTTTAATCTCATAGGTCTTTGGCCTACAAGTCAATAAAAACCACTGTGCTCGTGAAGCCTGAGTGAATGCTCTGCAGCTACAGTATACATACAGTCAACGGCTCCAACATTTCTGCTATTGTAGTCTCCCTGCAGCACATCTGATCATGGTGACCTCCAAATAAAAGACAGCGGTACAGCAATAAATCATTTTTACAAAGCGGTCGAAGGCAAGAAATGAAACCAACGTTAAATGCGTTCAGCATGTGACTGTAATGTTTTCTTAAACATCACTACAGCAGAAAAAGAGCTAATTATAAAGATGAGGACTTTTCACAGTCCAACACTGTCATACTGTCAATATAGCTATATTAAAGTTTGGAAGCAAACTTTATGGTGGTTTGAGAAAGCCATGTTCTGAGCATTACTTTTAACATGAAATAGCATGTTGCTAGCATCGTTTTAACAAATTATCATATTGCTAGAATCATTTTAACATAAATTAGCATGTTGTTAGCATGTTTCAGGTATAAATTAGAATGCTGTTAGCATGATTCTAGAAAGATTCATGATAGTACCATGTGAATTCAAAGATGAATTAAAGCTGCAAGCAGCGATGAAAAGGACCTCGCACCCCCAGCTCATCACCGCCCAGTGGGCCCAGGACGACAGTGAACAGCGGACGATATTAGTTTAAGCCAATACATATAAAAAAAGCTGAGAAAACCACAGATTTATGCCAAACTTCCTCCTGTCAGCAGGTGGCGCTATGACTGTGACTCAACATCAGCATGTAGATGTATTTAGGAGAGGTATCTCATTGAACCTGTGAATTTTCAGGCAGGTCGGACATCGTGTGGCTGAGTTATAAGCCAAACTTGCTTCCGTCAGCAGGTGGCGCTATGACTGTGACTCAATTTTGGCATGTTGATGCCTTCAGGAGTGGAATATCATCGAACCTGTGAAGTTTCGGGCCGATCAGACAACGTGCGGCTGAGTTATAAGCCAAACTCCCTTCTGTCAGCAGGTGGCGCTATACTGTGACTGAGCATTGGTATGTAGATGCCTTCAAGAGAGGAATTTTATCAACCATGTGAAGTTTCAGGCCGATCTGACATTGTGTGGCTGAGTTATATATACTTCCTATCATGGCGAAGCGTTGATGTTTGTCAGTCCACCACAGACACGCCCTTCGGCAAAAACTCTAGGGTTGTGTCCGAAACTGCCTACTACTCAGTAGGTACTGCATTTGAATTTAAACGTACTGCTCGGCCGTTAGAAAAGTACGTTCTATGTGAGAAGTATGAATGGAATTCGGACGTACTACATCCGCCATTTTGTCATGGTCACGTGACCTACCTGCGTCAGTTGTGTCGCTTCACTCCCATTCATGAATTCTCTCGCAGGGTATCATGGGATAGCGCAGCGTGACTGGGATGCGCACTTCAGAATCTCTCCGGAAGTAGTAAGTCACCCGGGTATTTCTCGCATACTGATTTTTGAATTCTATAAATTCGGACATACTACTCGGCTCGCATACTGATTTTAGCATACTGTATAGTATGGAAGTATGCGGTTTCGGACGCAGCCTAGATCTTCACATTATACCAATCGCTAGAGCTTTCAGATAACACCACACTAATTTGGTGCTGATACAATTAAATTTGTGGGAGGAGTTTGTTGTAAAACACGTCACTTCCTGTTGCCAGCAGGTGGCGCTATAACTGTATCTGGATATTGGCATGTAAACGTGTTCAGGTCAGGACTGTTATCATACATGTGAGTTTTGAGGCTGATCGGACAATGTATGCCTGAGTTATAACAACTTCCTGTTTTATGGCGAATGGTCTAAGTTTGAGAGGCCGCCACGGCCACGCCCATCGACAAAAACTCTAGATCTTCGCAATTAAGCATCGCCAAGGCCTTTAGATGATAAAACCCAAATTTGGTGTTGATCCGATTAAATTCCTAGGAGGAGTTTGTTAAAATACAACGCCTGGAAATGGCAAAAACGCTGCTTTTTCGCCGGAGGAAGTTAAAAATATCCGACTTCCTGTTGGGTTTAAGATTTCGCTCCAAGAGACTTTTTTTGTATGGTTTGGCATGTTTGACGTGTGTCCGTGACTCGTGGGCTAGTCTGTCAAAATTTTAAAGGTGGCGCTGTCGTGTCATTTTGCCACACTCACTTCCGAAACCCTTAACAGACATTAATTTCCGCAGATTCTGGGGCGTGTGCAAAGTTTCGTGAGTTTTAGGGCATGTTTAGACCCCCAAAAAGGCGATTCATTCCGCGGAGGAAGAGGAAGAGGAGGAGGAAGAGGAAGAGGAAGAGGAGGAGGAAGAGGAAGAGGAAGAGGAAGAGGAAGAGGAGGAGGAGGAGGAAGAGGAGGAAGAGGAGGAAGAGGAAGAGGAAGAGGAAGAGGAAGAGGAAGAGGAAGAGGAAGAAGAAGAAGAAGAAGAAGAAGAAGAAGAAGAAGAAGAAGAAGA
>CAIGQQ010038338.1:4372958-4392037 GCA_903798035.1 Danio albolineatus
GAAGAAGAAGAAGAAGAAGAAGAAGAAGAAGAAGAAGAAGAAGAAGAAGAAGAAGAAGAAGAAGAAGAAGAAGAAGAAGAAGAAGAAGAAGAAGAAGAAGAAGAAGAAGAAGAACAGAGCAATTTCAATAGGGCCTACGCAATGTTCCGGTGCTCGGTCCCTAGTTAGAATATTAACATGTTTCTAGTATAAATTAGCATGCTAACATGATTCTAATATAAATTTGCATGTTGTAAACATGATTCTTGTACAAATTAGCAAGTTGTTAGCATGTTTCTAGTATCAACTAGCACACTGTTAACATGTATCTAGTATGAATTAACATGTTGTTAGCATGTGAATTAGAAAGTTGCTCGCATGTTTCTAGCATGAAGACGCCTATAAAGGCGTCAGATGGTTTGGAAGGTCTGCTTTCCAACATATCAGCTTTATTATCACGTAATTAAGTCTATCTGGTATTTAAAACCTTCAGACTGAGCTTGAGTAATTAACAGAAAGGCCGGAAACACATAGTACCGTCTGATGCTAAATAAACCAAAACTAACAAGTAATGCTTTAATCCATTGGTTAAGAGAACAAATATATAGGTGGTGTCATTTAAAGCACAAGCACTGTACTGTAGGAATGTCTCTAAACAACACAATCTTCATATATCCAGAGAAACGGTTCAGTAAAGAGATTGAATGAAGAGTGGAAAGGGAAATGAATGGCATTTTAAGGAAGCCAATGCAAGTGCGGTTTGCCATGAGGATTAGCGTGTATCTGCTCTCTTCAGATCTGTCTGCATGTTCTCTCTCAGACTTGTGCGTTCCTCAAGAATCTTGCTGAACGACTTTCATTTCCTGACTGAACTCTGGAGCTTGTTTTAGGATCTTTGGCTCTTCCTCATTATTTGGTTTTAATTTTAGAGCGGTGCTCCTCTATTTTATGTCTTTTCAGATGCCGTTATTCTTCCATGGCTGGAATAAATCATTTTGCCGGTACTATAAATCTTGATGTGAAATTGCAATCTGTTTATTTGATGGCGATTTCCACTTTCCGTATTATATTCTTTCAATCGCTCTTTGGCAACTTTTGAAGTAATGTCGTAAATCATAACCCAGTCAGGTTTGGATGACCTTATAAATTGTGTTTATTAGTTTTTCAGATGATTGGCATCACCTTCTGTGTGAACATTAGATATATTTAGGTAAAAGCATGCTAGCGATTTGCTAATAAACAATGGAGATTTAAATATTCAGCTCAAACTCCTAATTTTGCTGCTTAAGAATAGTTAGTAAGGTAGTAGTTGGGTTTAGGTAGGGTAGGATTAGGAATGTAGATCATACAACCCCAAATCAGAAAATGACAATATGGAAAAACGCAAATAAAAAAGCAGTGATTTGTAAACTTACTTTGACTTGTATTTTATTGCAAACAATACAACAAACATTATTTAATGAGTTCCTCATCATTAGGCCCACACAGAATCTGCGCGCGCAGAATTCCGCAGATTTTTAGCCCATCATTGATTCTATTTATTTACTGGTGTAAATGTGTGTAAATTTATATTTATTCAGTTTTTAAATTAATTTCAGTAATAATACTGACTTATATGAAAATATTCATATGATTTATTTACAATACAGTTTGTAAAGTAATATTTAATGTCTTGTAGTAGAGATTTTATATGAGAGGCTTGCTTTGTTTACCAAATAAAGTGGATCTAATTGGATTCGCATTGTAAACATGAAATACAAGTTAAAAAGTTTTTAATTTTTATGTAATATTTTAAGGCTTTTGTTGTGATACTCCTAAAATCATTCCGCATAAATCTGCAGATTTTTAACAAAATACTCTGCAGAAATAGCAAAAAATGCCCGCAGATTCCGTCTGGCCCTACTCATCATTTATATATATATATATATATATTTTTTTTTTTAAATAAACACATATTCCACCAATTTTGGTTCTTGCAATACATTTCATAAAATTTGGAACAGTAAAGGATTCACCACTTTGTAATGTTCCATTTCACAACACTTAAAAGACATTTAGGGGCTGAAGACACCAAGCGATGAACTGTTTCTGGTGCAACTTTGTCCTATTCTTCCTGCAAACAAGTCTTAAGGTGGCCTTCGTTGTTGCATTTTGCGCTTTAAAATGCACCACACAATCTCTATTGTAGACAGGTCGGGACGGCAGGCAGGCCAGTCAAGTATCTGTATCTTCTTCGTCTACAGCCAGGACTTTGTATTGTGTACAGAATGTGGTTTTGCATTGTTTTGGTGCAATATGCTCATATTGTGCTCCAAAATCTCTATGTACACTTCAGTATTAATGGTGCCATCAGTTACATTTGCCAAGGGCACTCACACAACCCCATACCATGATAGACATTGATTTTTGGCCTTTTGCTGATAACAGTCTGGATGATCCTTTTCTTGTTTGGTCCAAAGCACGACACCCATTTCTCCTAAGAAAATACCTGAAACACTGCTTCATCTGAACAAAGTACCTGTTTTTACTGTGTAATGGTCCATCCCAGACACCTCCGAGCCCAAAGAAGTTGACTGCGCTTTCGGACACTGTTAACATAGGGCTTGGTTTTGGCACAGTAAAGTTTTTACTGGCATTTGTGGATGTAACTATGTAGTGTGGTACTTGACAAAGGTTAGCTAAATTAGTCCTGAGCCCATGTGGTGATATCGCTTATAGGTGATTGATGATTCTTGATGCAGTGCCGCCTGAGATAAGAGATTCAGCTTAGGCTTGCGCCCTTGTCCTTTACACACTGAAATTCCTCCAAATTCCTTGAATCTTTTAATTACGTTATTGTCTATTGAAGGTGAAAAATCCAATTTTTTTTACATATTTGTAGGCAAACTGGCGATCCTCGGTCCATCTTTGCTCCTAAAGGACTAGACCTGTTCTTGGATGCTGCTTTTGTACAAAATCATAATTACGATCACATGTTGACATCCCCTGTTTCAAATCACATCATTATTTAACCAATTTACCAGATTACTAGCCCTAAACTGCTTCTGTCCCAACTCTTTTGGGAATGTGTTGCAGGTCTGAATGACAAGAATATTTACAAATGAAATGAAGCTGACCAGACAAAACGAAATATTTCGTGCTCATATTGTCTGCAATGAAACAAGTCAAAGTAAATTTCAAAATCACTTTTTGTTTTGGGTTTGTACTTTGGGGTTGCAAGTCAAACAGCCAATATATGAAGAGTTTCGCTGCAAAACGAGATATCCATTTTGAAAAATGTTGGTTATTTGACATTATTATTGAAGACATCAACAATTAAGTTTATTCACAATTTCTGTACATTAAACTATTACTTGAGCTCAGTGAAGGCCAGGGACACATATTCTTCAAATCCAGGATATTTTTTTATTGAATTTTATGTCCATAAATAGTTCATAAATAAGTCAAAAAGCATGCCAAAATGCAACATATTTATCTTAACATTGTCAAACATCTTAAATTGATTAAAATTAATAAAAACTATATGGAACAGTATATACAAAGATTGATTATTAATAATAAGATTCTGAGTTAGTTAGTTTTGGCCAGAACGTACATACTATAACATAACTTTTTCTTTTTTTCTTTTTTGCTGGGGCACCAATGGCGTAAAGCAGGCTTCACTGTGGCATTTGAAGAAATCTTTTGGATCATCAGTGGGAAAATTTAACAATAATTTATCAATTAATCGTAAATATTCATAATATTCAAAAACATAATGCCATAATAGACATAATGTGACTATGGTGTGTGCCAGTAATCCAGGCCAGTCCCTGAATGAAAAGGTCGGATAACATACCGGCTGAGCTGTCAGAGCAAACTAACTGCAGGATGTTTATCGCTTCAACCATCCTTAAACAGCTTCGGACTAATTGTGATTAGTTATAATATAGATAAGTAAGATTAAGTCAGTTAAATAAACGACTTGTAGCTTGTTACAGAAAGAGTGGAGGCTCCTTTCACACCGCTGCTGAAAACCTGTATGAGCAGGCGGAGCCGCGATGGCGCAGTTTTTGTTGCACAGATATCGCGGATACAAGCTCGCCTCGTCCCGTCATATTTAATGACGTATTTCACTGTAATAATAATAATGTTATTAAAATTATTATGCAGCTGGAATGACCGGCTCCAATCCGTCATCAAAATCCATGAGGTTTGCTCGACTCTGAAGCTTTGATTCTCTGACTGACAGACGGACGTAGCCTGTGACTGACAGCTCGCCTACAGTATGAACAATTAAATGGCAAACGTTTTTAGTTAGCCTAGTGAATCCTCTTTTTAAAAACTTTTTTTTTTTTTTTTTTGATATTATCGTTAACTCAATGAGCAAACTCAGAGCACTTATATAAGCAGTTCTATAACTGTTATATCGCATTTTGTAAAGAAACTGGTCTGGCGGATATCGCATTTTGTGAAAAAATACCTTTTGTAGTAGGCCTAAAATGTTCATTCTTCAATTGTGTTAATGGCAGCAATTCACACATACTGTAGATAAGGGTACATCTGAACAGTGATTTCCAATCATAAAATCCAAATGTCAAAAAATGGCGTTTATAGCGTTTTGCAATCAAACTCTTCATATTAACAATAGGAAGTTAATAGTGAGAATTGGTCCTTAAACTAAAGTGTCATCCAAATTAGTTCTTATTTTGCACGTCATATACTTTCATAAATATGACCTCTTTCGTGATTGTACCATGAATACGTCTGTTTTCCCTTCTGCAATTGTATTAAAGAGTGGTTTTATCATTAGATTCAGCAGTATTTTAAAATGATAGAGTTCATGTCAGCTGAAAACACATATCAAGAGTCCAGCAGAACTCCGCTCTGGACCGTTAGCGATGCATTTTACTAGACTTCATCAATCACTCGAACCCTCGGGTAAAACCTCTGAACCACAAGTCAGTGAGCTCAGCTCGAGTCAGACAATCCGAACTGACTCTTCTGATAATTCAGTTCAGTGTGATGCATAACATTATTGCTTCAAACCATTTTTTTTTCTGCCTGCATCAATCATGCTGGTGTTGGAATCCAGAAACCGACTGTGAATGAACATTGGGAACATTACTAAGGATCCGATATACTCACAGCAAATGTTTTCTGTTCCTCATTAGGGGGAAATAAATTCAGAACGCATAATTAATTTTGCGGCGCCACGGTGGCGTAGTGAGTAGCACGTTTGCCTCACAGCAAGAAGGTTGCTGGTTCGAGCCCCGGCTGGGTCAATTGGCATTTCTGTGTGGAGTTTGCATGTTCTCCCCGTGGTTGCGTGGGTTTCCTCCGGGTGCTCCGGTTTCCCCCACAAGTCCAAAGACATGTGGTATAGGTGAATTGGGTAAGCAAAATTGTCAGTAGTGTATGAGTGTGTATGTGTATGGATGTTTCCAAGAGATGGGTTGCAGCTGGAAGGGCATCCGCTGTGTAAAACAAATGCTGGATAAGTTGGCAGTTCATTACGATGTGGCGACCTCAGATTAATAAAAGGACTAAACCGAAAAGAAAATGAATGAATGAATGAATATCCAATTTTATATTTAATTATTTCTATATCCATTATATGTCCATACTTTATGCGCCTAATTCTGTTTGCTTGCAGGTATTTGTAAACTGCAGAAGTTCAACAGTCCTAAAATAATATTTTTACTTACAATAAAATTGTTTTTATATCAGCACATCTTTTTGATCTTTTTGCATCAACTCACGGATAACATTTCCCTTATCGATAAGTGATATCAGAAACAGTATCAATACCAACAAAATCTGAATGATACCCATCCCTAATTATCATTTTGGCTGCCCATAATTCCATTGTGATTGCTGTATGGTCTCTCACCTGCTGCTCTGTACAGGATTTTGGGCTCAAAGAAGATGCAGGGGTTTTTATCTTCAATGCAGGATAGAAGGAGACCCTTGGCCTGGACCGGACCCCTCGGCACTACAATCTAACAGAGAGAGAGAAAGATAAAAAAAGTTGTGTGTTTCACAGGTAATCAAATGGTGAGAGATGAGGAGAAGCAGAGGTTAAAATATTAGACACATCTGGTGCTTGTATTTGCACCTGCTCCACGTCCACAACTTAACGCATTGGGTTAAATTAGGCTTTGCAGTCTCCGTGTTCAGTCCCTTACTTCCATTGTATCTGTTCACCTGAGGGAACGGAATTAACCCCATGACGTCACACAGAGCGAAAATTCAAGATGGCGGCACCCTAGGTCTAAAATCTATAGGAAAACATGCTGTTTTCTGCTAAATGGTTACATAAATCGAGTCTGTTTAATACATTTTCATTAAAGTGGAAACCAATCATTTAAACCTGACTGAGTGCTTCACTTCCACATTAAGGGTAGTTCAAGAGTCACACTTAGCTCATGATTGATTATAAAGCTTGTTTGGCATGATGTCCCGGGAGAGAGCCCTGAGCTCATAAGATCCTCGAGACCGAGGCTCCCTCCTGTTTGCAAGGCGAGAGGGGAGTTTGAGCTCAGGTAGATCTCGAGAACTCCCCTGCTGTAGCAGCTAATGAACAGACAGTGATTGCTCTTAAGAGATAACTACTTACTAGGAGCATGTATATGGAGCCGATTTGGATTAGCCAATTAACTTGAGTTGCATGGTTTTGGATGGTGGGAGGAATCCGGGGAACCCAGGGGGAAACCCACATGAGCCAGGGGAGAACATGTAAACTCCGCACAGAAACATCGGCTGGCTTGGTAAGGACTAGAACCAGTGACGTTTTTGCTGAGAGGCAACAGTGCTAACCACTGGACCACCGTGCCACCCATCTAGAAAAGGAGGAGGAGTAGGGGTGGAAGGGGGGATTCTTCAAAATGAAGATGGCTGTGATATGGAACTTAGGGTATTTATAGTCGCTCAGGAATCGTCTGATTGGTGAACCATAAATTGAATAATGCGGGTACCAGCTGCAAGCAATCATCTGCACATGATCCTCTCGAAATTAGTTTATAAATAAACTTCACTTAAGATTAGTGACAGGTTTCATGGTATGGCTAAGTTTAAGGGCCGGGTCACACCAATTCGATGCCAAACAACTAGCACCAATGAAACCCAACTGAGTAGTCACCTCGATCGGGAAGAAGAATATACAAAATGGGAAAAATAAACTTAACAGTCATGACAGTGGTTTCAAAAGTCAAAGCAACATAGCAATAGCACTAAAATTGTGTCTGAAAATGTTATTTTTATAATAAATAATGGTCCTGAGACTGACCTTTAATCCAGGACAGTGAGCGAAGAAGGCCTCTGGGCTCTGGGAGTGATAGAGCGAGCCGTGACCCACGCAGCCCCATGGAGATCTGATGGTCAGCTTCCCACAGTCGTACATGTTCCCGGAGCGGTAGCGGTACTTTGCAGCTTCGTTTACAATCTTCAACAACATGGACAGAAACAGAAGAACTTTACATTTGAGCAATTCCAGGAAAAAAAAAAAATCAATTTGTAAACATTTTTTTATAGTTTCACTGAGGAAAATATACATGTGTTATGGATGTGACCAAAATGTTAGCGGGATTGCAGTATACGCATCACATACTTTGTAGAATTTTTTTTTGCATTTATGCATTTATGAAAAAAAAACATCATTATGGATGTGAGATCTCTCTATTATGGATGCGATAGATGTGAAATTGCCTCCTGTGACTTTAGTAAAACCATATACAGTTCGTTCAATTAAAGTCTTTTACCTCGTCATCAGTCCCTGTCACTACCGGTGTGCCCCAAGGTTCAGTTCTGGGTCCCCTGCTATTTATCATCTACCTTCTTCCACTTGGTTATATCTTCCGCAAACATCAAATCCATTTTCATTGCTACGCGGATGACACCCAGCTCTACCTATCCACCAAACCCAACCTCAAACTCCCACCTTCATCCCTTACTAACTGCTTTTCAGACAATAAATCCTGGTTTACCTCAAACTTCCTGAAATTAAATGACAATAAAACCGAACTTCTACTCATAGGTACACGATACACTTTAAACAAAACACATAGGTTTTCTATTCCCACAGATGATTCTGTCATCACCCCCTCCATTCAGGTCAAGAGTCTGGGGGTCATCTTCAACAGCACCCTTTCATTTACTGCACATGTTAATAATGTCACCCGGTCCGCTTATTTCCACCTTCGCAATATAAATCGTTTACGTCCTTCCCTCACACCTCAATCACCTCAAGACTCTCTTTCACAATTTTAAACCAAACTCAAAGCACATCTGTTTAAAGCAGCCTACTCTCTTTAGCTCAACTGCATTTAAGTTTGTGTTGTATTCTTTTGACTTTTATATTGTGTTTTTATTGGGCAACAGTGCTAACCACTGGGCCACCGTGCCACCCATCTAGGAAAGGAGTAGGGGTGGAAGGGGGGATTCTTCAAAACGAAGATGGCTGTGATATGGAACTTAGGGTATTTATAGTGGCTTAGGAATCATCTGATTGGTGAATCATAAATTGAATAATGCGGGAGTGGCTGCAAGCAATCATTAGCACGTGATCCTCTCGAAATTAGCTTATAAATAAACTTCACTTAAATAAGTGTGGATCAATACTTACAAATTACTGTCATTGACAATTTTTTTGTATTGAAAAAAAATTCTCTTGGTTCTTTTGGTATTTTCAACACTTTTCATTATGCACCCATCAAAATTGCTCTCAGTTCTGCGGTCACTTTTTGTGATTGTGATCTAAAATCTGGTTTGAGAGTACATGAGTTTTGAATTCAAGATGTACAGCATCTCAGAAAAACCTTTCCCTATTGGTCACAGATTGGTTGTGCCCACTATGACAAAGTATTATGAGGGAAAAAATATACAAATAAATAATTGCACTGGAAATAAAATAATCATTCAACCACTGAAATGAAGGTAAATAGTTCAATTAGTCGAGGTTTTGATTTTAGCCCTGCTCTAATCTCACCAAACGGTCATTTCTGGATGCAGAGAGCAACAGAATGACTCACAGTGGTGTAAAATAATCCCCTATTATTATTTTTGCACCTGGTATTCAGTTGCCTTGGCGATGAAGGGAAAATTCATCCATCTTCAGTGATTCGAGGACATGCTGAGAACAACACAACCAACCTGACCGACGCAGAAAACCTGGACGCTTCATCTTATAATATAAGTCAGTTCCAGTAGTCATGTTATTTGTTCTTTAACCCTTGGGAGCTGTTGGGCATGTTTTCATCCACTCTGGGGTGATTTTGAGTCTAAATTTGGCCACAAAATTCTCAATTTCAGCAAATGGAAAGAGTTTTGATGACAATCTTATTTTGAAATATTTAGGGAAAATGCTTTGAAAGGATTCAAAAACTTAATACATTCTGGGAAAATTGACTATCCTTTCGTTATGTTGGGGGATGTTTTTGCCCCATTGACTTCCATTATACCCACATTTTTTATTGCAAAGCCATAACACCATATAATCATGCATTCTTAATTAATTATTGGTTTTCCCTGTTGGGAACAGGTAAATTTGTAAATTCATCATCAGCTGAAATGCAAAAAAGCTTTAATAAGGATTTTCATGGAGTATTTTGTGTGTGTGTACACGTGTGTAAAGGAGAGATCTCTGCGCACTTCCCTTGACATGTCTGAGAAAATGAAAATAAGCAGCTCAGCTCTCAGAACATAGTAAATCTAGTGAGTGTATTTATACGCTATAATCTGCTGTTTCATTTAAAAGCATAAAATCAAGGCAGTTTGTGCTGATAAAATCATTGACTAGAAGTGACTTATTGTTAAGTGATCGGATGTTTAAAAGTGCTAACTTAACTGTTTTAGCTGTTTTCCCTACAGTAGTCTCAGATCTACATTTAATCGACACCAGATTTGAATGATTTGCTACACGGCTTGTAAAAGCTAGAAGCTTTATTGCACAGGCCTATCTAAAGGGTTAATGGTGGCAACTAGGGCTGTGTGATTTGGGTAAAATATATAATTGCATTTTTTTACAGATTTGATTTGCGATTAATTTTGTAAACAAACTTCAGCTCAATAATCTGTATCGCAGCTTTTTTACTGCTAAAATGCAGTGAGAGTTAGTTAAAAAAAGAAACTGAAAAGAAATTAATTTACGCCACCATTTATTCAAATTTCGTTTCACTAGAGAAAACTGTAGGCTCAAATAAAATGACCTTACCTGTCTGTAAACAAGTTCAAGTCAAACTGAATGGCAATTTAGCAAAGGAAACATTTGTTTATAATCTAAATCTTGTAAATCTAATCTGAAAATTGTCATTTTGACTCTACAAAATAGTAGATTACTAAATAACTATACACCCATATATACTATTTTGCTATGTGTTTAACAAGCTTTGCAAACATAGGGAGAAAAAAAATATTCATTTATTTATTTATTTATTTAAATACCCATGATAGTGTTGTAAAAAAGCTTAATACCTGATCAAATGCTGGGAAAATGTAGTCTGCAAACTGAATCTCTGCAATAGCGGTGGCTCCAGCAGCAGCCGCTCCGATGCCAAATCCCACAATGCCTTGCTCACACAGTGGAGTGTTAAACACACGGTCCTTACCTGTGGAGAAAACAGATGAACGTCTGAATGAGCATGTTAATTTATATTCTTGAAAAACAGCAGGAAGATTCCAGCTACTCACAACTGGTCCAGGCAAAGACATTGGGCTCTATTTTAGCAATCTAGGTGCAGAGTCTAAAGCACATGGCACTTTGCAAGTGGAAAAACTCAACGCTTCACTAGCAAGAAAACAATTAAACAGACCATCAGCAGTGAGAATAAACCATGAGCCTCCTCCATTCGGCCTTTTACTTTCTCTTTACTCCTTTACTTTCGTTGATGAGGACACAGTGTTGTATGCACTCCACTGAAGAAAACCATTAGCCTGCATATTTAATTTAGTTTGTTAAGCGCAAAGATTTGTTTCAAAACTATTTTTAAACTTAGTTCTAATTTACAGCAAACGAATAAATGAACAATAATGATGAAGTGTGGTCAAAAAACATCTTTTATAGTTGTATCCAAACAAATGTCCTATTTTTATGTCCCATACGATGATGCAGACGTCTCTAAAAGCCTACAGGTGGACAAATCTAAACCTGTTTTATATTTATAAAAAATATAAATATGCATATAACAAATAATAATAACATTATACAAAAGCAAATTGTCACTAATAAACTGTAAAAAGCCCCCAAGGTGAAGAAGGCATGGAGGCAGTGGTTTTTATATCAATGTAGAAAATAATATTTTTTGTACTATTTTAATCCTTTAATTCTTTGTCATTTGTGAAGATATTTGCGTATTGCTGTAGATCCTGTGTGTATTAAGCAATGTGTATGCATTTAAGGTGCCCAACCGCTCTGCGCTGGACTTTAGACCTGCTTTTAGTTGGTCAATGGCGCGGTCTATTTCAGTTACTCAAAATAGCAACGCACCAACAATGCCCCTTAACACACCTCCTTTCTAAACCAACATACCCATGAGTACACAATTTGGTGTAAGTGGATTTGCTATTTAAACAACAGCGCAAAACTGAAAAATTGTATTGCGCTGGTCTTAAAATAGCAGCAAATCGCGTCAAACATCCATTATTTGTGATGCAAATGATTAGGCATGGGACGATAACCATTTTCAAGGTATACAGCTGTTTGGATAAGTCAAGGTTTTAAAACCGCTATCTGCTATACCGTTCCAAAGGTATGTGTAAGATTTTTTTATTTACTTTTTTTTTTTTTCTGACAGCAGCATCTCCAGCAGAAAAGATATCTAAAGATGCTGTAGTAAATTGTAAAGACTTCTGTGTTTTTGAAACTGATAGACAGCAGAAGTCTCTTCATTTTCATTATTTAGCCTGACATGTTTACTGCTCCAAAATATTATAAATCTTTCAAAAAATGAAATGTATTGTGTTCAAAAGGGAAAAAAGTTTTAGTTTATCCAGACATTTAAAGAGAATATACTTTAGAGCAGCAATCACAATACCGTGATACCGTGAAACCATGATATTTTATCCAATATCATACCGTCAGAATCTTATACCAGCCCATGCCTACAAACGATTGGAAATCACTGCTGAGGAGTTAAAAATGAAGACCACGAAAAATTATTCATATTGATTTTGTTAGCTTGCATTGCTAGTTTTGTGGTGAACAATTCATCTGAGCATGTCATTAAGGGAAAAAAATGGTTCTTGTAAACTTCTGAAATCATCTGATTCTAAATCTGAAAATGCACTACCTGTTTGTTTTTAGTTAAATTATCAGATTACATCAGTCTGAGGTGATGGGCCAGGCTAACATACTTAACCACACCCCTCCAACTGTCAGTTTTGACAACAAACAGAAATAGTGAGGAGGAGAGGGAGTCTGTTAGGTTGTAATAACTTTCCTAAAACCCTTTTCCAGATCTTTCTGAATGAAATGTCTACTTTACTACATCCAATCAGCACGCCCACTGCTTTCTCATTTAATATTCCGTTTCTCCAGGAACTGTGTCACAATACGAAAAATAGTGCAGCTTCCTGTTCATGCGGACTTTAATGGATATTTCTAATATTTTTTTGGTAGTAGTTCAAGCAGGACTGAACTAATTAGAGTATAAACCTCGATAAATAAAATCTGCTTCATATAATAGTTCTTATAAATACAATTACATTGTAAAAACAAAACAAAGATGCACAAAATCAGAGTAACACAAAAATAACGTTTATTTTCTGCCTCCCCATTAATGTTACGAAGAACCACATGAAATGGACTCTATATTAAGAGCGGAAATTAATTTCCATTCATCCTTCCTCTAAACCACCACTAAAACATTACAAAAAAAGAAAACCTACAGAAAAAAAGGGTTCCAGTTGATCTCCATTGATGGAATCAACAAATGCAGTCTAAATGAAAACAAGAAAAAAAATGGAAGCAACTTTGATGGCCAAAAAATTAAAAATAGAGTTCACTCAAAAATGTAAATTTCCTCATTTACTCACATTCAAGTGAATTTAGGCTTTTATGAATTTGGTTCTTGTGTCAAACACAAAGCAAGATATTCTGAATGTTGGAAAAAAATCAGCAGTTGACATCAATAACAGCAACAAAAAATACTATGGAAGTAATTTATTCATTCTCCTATGGCTTAGTCCCCTACAGCGGATTGAACCACCAACTAATCCTATGCATATGTTTTACACAGCAGATGCCTTTCCAGCCGCAACGCAGTACTGGAAAACACATACACACATTCACTACACACACGCACGCACGCACGCACGCACGCACGCACAATTTAGTTAATCCAATTCACCTATACTGCATGTCTTTGGACTGGTGGGGAAACGGGAGCACCCGGAGGAAACCCTTGCAACACTGGGAGAACATGCAAACTCCACACAGAAATCCCAACTGGCCCAGCCAGGACTCAAACCAGCGACCTTCTTGCAGTAAAAACATGTTTACAGCCTGGTACAAAAGATGGTTTTGGTTTATATCGCTAACATTACCCTTAATGACAACTGTGAGGGGGTGAATTTTATTTATTTTATTTTTTTTAACTCATCAGTTTTGTTTTTATTAAATTGTATTAAGTCTGCATAATTAAGGGTGTGGCCACTTAAGTGACAGCTAGGTCTCGCTGGCTGGTCAATCTGGCTGATTAGCCGCTGAACTCGGCATATACGTGGTATTTTTGTTTTGTTTATGTGGCTTTACACAGTCAATTGTCTTTTGGGATTATTTCCTACAATTATCAGATAATATGCCATGCTGTGTGCACTGTGTGCTCACAAAGCATTCAAATTCCCTCCATTTTCCAGGTGAGTGAAATATATATCTATGAACGTATTTGTTTTACTTTAGACACTTTATCATTTATAATGTTCTTTAAAGCTGTAATGCTCTGCAAAATCTGTCAAATTGATAAGCTGTGGGTTATATAACAGTCAAGCGTTGTCATACAATGTTATGCCTGGATTTCATCAATATTGCATTTAATAACACAGACTATATTTGAAGTGTTGGGAAGTAATTCACGTTTTCCTCCTGTAGAAAAACATCATAAGAACAATCTTTAGCGGCTCAATGTATTACAACAGTGTTTTTAAAAGACTAAACACTTTATTGATAGAGTAAACAACCAAGCACATGTGGTCAGTACACAAGCGAGTCGCAGGTAATGAAGTATTAAGCGATTCTCCCCCCCAAAAAAGCCTGTCTAGCAGGCATCTGTAGCTCCGCTCATGCTCCGCCTCTTTGCCCTTATTTGCTATCCCCAGGTCAATGCGATGACACGAGAAACAAATGGCGCCAATTGGCCGCGCCAACTTGTAGCTTTATTTGTGCTCTTCAGAAACCTATGGGTGACGTCACGAATACTACGCCGATATCTTTTACAGTCTATGCTTCTCACTCAGGGCTGTTTATGCTAATGAGAGAGATCATCACTAATAGGTGGGGCTTTCCCCTCCGATGACACGTACAAAGGGAGAATGCCAATCAAAGGCCCAATCCCAATTCTATTTTTGTACCCCCACCCCTTCCCCTTGGCCCTTACAACCGAGGGTTTAGGGGAAGGGCTTCAAAACTTACCCCTAAAGCCGCCTTTCCACTGCACACGACAAACGACAAGCGACAGACTGGAAGTCATTCATTTCCAATGGAGAGTAGTCCGGGAGCTGCGTGGAGTTCCGATCATCTCCGTATGCGGAAAATTCGGATCCGATTTGAGCCGCGGATCCGTTGAAATATTTGAACTCCTGCGACTAGACCGTATGCGACCGGCCGACCGGAAGTAATGTATTTCAGTGTTGTTCAAGCAGGTCCGTGCGCGTGAGATGAGAAATATGTTTTTTTCCTTATTTTTTGAATCAGAAAAGGTCTGTATTTAAAAAAAACATTTCTATTCATAAATGAGTAATAAAAATATTATTATAGACATTTTTAGCGGCCTATGAGTTTCAGTATTCATTTATTCATTGAACAAACGGAGAATAAAGGCTCTTGGTCTTGCACTCCTATTTCTGACACTGCGAGAGTACTTTATTTCTGACACTGCGAGAATCAGCGTCTCCCCCATGGTGCCCGACAACACTGAAAATACTGTGCGACCGGCACAAGGGGGCGTATTCCGACAGTTGTGTCCAAATGTAGTGTGCAGTGGAAAGGCGGCTTAAGAATTGGGACAGCACTTTAACACCTGCACACGTCATCATATGTCATCGTGATCTCTCGCTTCATATGAGATCAGACGATCACGACTGCTGTAGTTACTCCAGTTGTGTTATTTTTTTGGTGTTTATCTTCAGGAAATCATTGAGGGCGTATATTATGTTATCATAACGATCTAATGTGGCGATAAGATCGAAACTATACTGTGTATTTACACCGTGGCCATATTTATCTATGTAAACACACGAAAACAACAGTAACATTATAGCAGACACTGTAAAAAGCTCATTCCCAGCCACTAGACATTACTGACAGGGTATTCCAGTGTCATCGTGTTTCAGAATGTTCTGGGACTGCTGAACAGGAGTTATGATTATGGATTATAGATCGCGAAATTTAGCGGGGGGAGGGGGGTGGGGGGGGGGTATGGGGGTTTTCGGTTTTTTTTTTTAAAGCATGACGGTAAAACAGGAACGCGGTTATGAATATATTAAAACACGTGTTTATTTGTCGTAAAAATTTGTAATAATGACAAAAAAATACTAATTTGTGGATCTCCTTACTTCCGGGTTCAGCTATCCTGCCATTGTGACAGGTGCATTCTGGGAAATTTTCTTACCCCTCCGTTTGAAGTGTGGTCCTGAAAAATCTTCAACCGAAGGGGTGTATACCCCTTGCCCTTAGCCCTACGCCTTCAAGCTAAAGAGAATTGGGACACCACTACCCCTTGACGTGAACGCGCAAAACAAGGGGTAGGGGTAAGGGGAAGGGCTAAGGGGTAGAATTGGGATTGGGCCAAAGTGTTTCTACAGATTGAAAGTTATGAAGTGTGATTATGAAAAAATATAAAATTAATTCGTTAGTAGCATTAGCGGCTCGCTATATTCACAGACTGTTGCCACTCAACTGTGTTTAGACCCCTTATAAAAGTGATTTTAGCACAATAGGTCCCCTTTAAATTCTACACAATGCATATTCGTAATCAAATTATATTTTGACACCTTTACAGTATTTACAAAATATTTTCATGATCTTAACTTAATGTCCTAATGATTTGTGTCATACAAGACAAATCAATAACTATTGCCAATAACATGAAGCATAAGACTCCCTTCATATTGAGCACCAAGCCCACATATTGTTTCAACCCAGAATAACTCTGAAACAGATGAAACAAAAGAGGAAGAATTTTGCGAGTTATTTCAGACTTCCAGACACTGCAAGCAATCAGTCAGAGTCCTTGAAATGAAAAAAGCCTCTTTGTGGAGTATAAAGTAAGTGGATTGAGGCATGCATTCAACAGAGATAATGCAGTGTTTACCGCCGCACACTCTATAATCCACTTCACAGAAAGCAATTTAAAGCAGCGCTGGTGTGTTCAGATGGACAGCAGCGCGTGCGTCACTCCGGCATCCACAGCGTTTGGTCTGTCCGTCGGTTTCACATAGTGACCTGTGCACGTTTATCAGAAAGAGGCCAGAGACGTGCTCAAATGAGTGGCATGAAAGCCCGCTTCTCTCCTAACGAGACGCCACGGAAAAATAATGATTCCTCTCAAAGGTCAACACCTCTGACGTCAATCACAAACAAAAGGCAGCCACGCGGCGGGAGACATACTGGAGTCCGGGATCTGTGTTTATTTCAAAGCATCACCGAGTGCCTCTATATATAGAGAGCTTCTGTGCAAAACAGCAGATGTGCGTGTGTGTGTGTGTGTGTGTGTGTGTGTCTGCGTTTTGTTTTTTAAATCATTACCGTAATGCACTGAAACAAATACTTGTTCAAACTACTTATTTTATACGAGTTGAACGAACACAATTCTTAAGTTTATTTTGGGACAACTTAATTTAGTTATCTTCAATTCCCTTAAATTAGTTCAAAAAGATTAACTTAATCGATTTGTGTTGGGACAGCAGTTGGGTGTAAAGCGTTCCACAGTAACGCATTACTGTATTCTAATTACATTTTTGGGGAACGCAGTAATGTAACAAATTACATCTTAAAGAGCCCCTATTATATATTAAAAAGGGTCATATTTTGGTTTTGGGGGTCTCCAACAGCAGGCTAATATGCATGCATGGTCTAAAAACACTTTCACTGTCTTATAATATGCATTTATTTTTACCTCATTATCCCAGCGACTCCTATATGAATCGTTCAGCGATTCATTTGTTCCAAAACCCCTCCTTAGCGCGATGCTAAACTTCGTTGATTGGACCGATGACCCAGTCCGTTGCGATTGGTCGACAGTTTTTGGAAGAAAAAAAATGCTTCTTTTGAATCACATTTTCTGCTGTAACGTCAATTTATGAGCATTCGCCTTTAAATTGCTGGAGAACGAGAAATGTTCTTCTAAAATGAGCATTTTTCTCAGTCTCCTGTTTATTTGCTGTTATTTGACTTTAAAAAGGCAATGAAAATATCAGAAAATACAAACAAAAATGCACAGACATTTTTTTTTTAAATGGTCATTTTAGAAGAAGATATCTGATGGCATTTAGAGGCTTTTTACATATCTCTGTCTGCTTCTCGAATCTGATTGGCTGATAGTCATGCGTTATTCTGCAATATCAGCACTCGTACAGCCTCTTCATCCTAATGTATTACTCTGCCCACATAAAGTGACAGCAGATCAAAAAACCCACTACAATTTGAGAAATACTGCAGCTGTTGGACAGCATAATGTACTTTTGAGGCTTTTTAGGTGAGAATAGCTGTTTAGATTGTCCGATTATTCAGTGTCTAAGAGGATATTCAGGACTGATCCTCACTTATATTGAGTTTCCTGTACTCAAAATCTCAAGTTAATCCAATCATATAATGCAGGCAAAACATTCCACTTCAACAGGTGAGCATTTACATTAAGTTTTCTGTTTAATTGGGCTCTTTTATTTCATTACAGGCCTTGTGTGGAACTCTGACCTCAATAAGGGCTGAATTTATGCTGATTTATGCAGCTTTCAAAATTTCAGTTGCAATTGTGAGCCCAATGAACAACTCTTAATGTGACCGATTAACATAAATGCAACTAATTAGCATGGCTGCTGCATCCCACAATGCAATGCACTCGATCTGACCTTATAAAGAGACTTTGGGTTAGGAAAGATGCAGCAAAATGAACACAATGCCTCCACAAATTCAAGATAAGGGGGGAAAATGATCACGAATGATCAAAAATGATTATGCAGATTCAACTGAAATGTTAAAATAAAAAGTATGTTGCATTTGGGGCTCAGTGGTTAGCACTGTCGCCTCACAGCAAGGTTGCTGGTTTGAGTCCAGGCTGGATCAGTTGGCATTTCTGTGTGGAGTTTGCATGTTCTCCCTGTGTTGGCGTGGGTTTCCTCCGAGTGCTCCGGTTTCCCCCACAGTCCAAAGACATGCGCTATAGGTGAATTGCACAAACTGAATTGGCCGTAGTGTTTATGGGTGTTTCCCAGTACTGGGTTGCGACTTGATAGGCATCCGCTGTGTAAAACATGCTGGAATAGTTGGTGGTTCATTGTGCTGTGGCCAAAGTTAATGGATGTTGCATTTGGTTTCTGATTACGCACTTTTTTTAGCACTGAAGCTCATAATTAATCACACATTTCTATTGAGCTGATGAATAATAATAATAATAATAATAATAATAATAACAATAATAAAATGCATGTAGTCACAGCTGAAAATTATTTTTGTTAGGTATTTACACATTCAGAAACATAAGCATCTACAGTTTTATGAAATTCATTCATTCATTCATTTTCTCTTCGGCTTAGTCCCTTTATTAATCCGGGGTCGCCACAGCGGAATCAACCGCCAACTTATCCGGCATTTGTTTTACGCAGCGGATGCCCTTCCAGCCACAACCCATCTCTGGGAAACACATCCATACATTCTCATTCACACACATACACTATGGACAATTTAGCTTACC